>CAEFZY010025162.1:0-24208 GCA_903066815.1 Brachyrhaphis roseni | reverse complement strand
TTGTTGTTAGCAGCTGCTGAAAGTAACTAAAAAGTTACTTTTAATGTAACTTAGTTACTTTCCAAATCAAGTAATCAATAATCTAACTAAGTTACTTTTTCAAGGAGTAATCAGTAATCTGATTAAAGTTACTTTTTCAAAGTAACTATGCCATCACTGCTCTTATGTCACTTTTAGTTCAGGTGTTCTTCTTTTCTTTGACTCCATTCCTAACTACATCGTCTTTTTTCCAGCCTAATGCAAATCTTTTCTTGGTCTTGCCTCTGGTTCCTTTTTTGAAATGCTTGTAATAAATCTTTCAGCAGATTTATTATGTGTTTGACCTTGTAGAGTCATTCCAACAGCATATTTGGGGGTGGCTTTCTTCTCTGTCTCAGTAGCATTAGGCTTTAATTACAGGGCCTAAACTGGCAGCAATGAAATCTCTCTCCACCCTGTTTCTACTCCAACACATAAACATGTAGCTCACTTCTGACTCTGAACTTTGATATTTTTTTCTTTCTAGTTTTGCTCCAAATGTTGACTTTGAAATTTTTAATTAAACTTAATTTACTTTAACTGTGGATTTGTAGGCTCTCTCAGAGCTTTACAAAATGCATTCGCATCAGAAACCCTAAAGCTAAAAGATACACACTTGCAAAAACAAATTAACCCCTTAAATTTCTACACATTTTGTGATGTTCCACTTTCATAATTTATTGTGTGTTGTTTTGATTTTATGTTTGAGACCAGCAGTAAACAGAGAATTAGTGTAAAGTAGAAAGAAAATTATTAATAATTGTGATTTTCATTGTTATTCAGCCAGAGGTCAGTTTATCACCTTGGATTTCTGCTGGCTTTTGAAAAGTCCCCATTTCAACACAAAACAGTGATAGAGGCTCCATCAAAATATGGAAAGCCTGTCTGATGAAGGACTTTGTCAAAGAGAATAACATCCTTCTCCTTCCTCTGATCTAAAGTGCACACCTTTAGGGATGAATGGCAAAGAAGATTAAGAAAAAAAAAATCAGTTTTTGACCATGGATGACCACTTTCACCAAACTGGTTGATTCCAGATCAGCTACAGTTTGATTTTCTTTTTTGTTTGTTTGTTTTTGGGGGTCTTCGAGGTCTATATGGTCTTATTCCTGTTTCTTTTTTTATACATCCAATAATTCAGCTTACAACTTGGTTCCAGTTGTGTGACATATACTCCTTGTCTCAAGACAAGACATTAAAAGGAGCCATGAAGAAGTGGGGATTACTGATAATTAATTTCCCTTGATCATAACATGGCCAGACATATTTTGCAGAACATCCCAAACATCAGAAGAATTTCCCACAGTTATGTATTAACATTTTGCTCCTAGAGAAAAATGCATGCATGAATGACCAGATTATTCCATAGAAACAAATGTTCTGCATTGAAAACAAAAGCCACTATATAACTTCTACAGATTAAGGACGTTTTTCTCGCTTAAACTTGTAATTCACAGCAGGTACTGTCACAGATCAAAATGCATTATCCTCCCTCCATTATTTCAGAAGATGACTAACACCCGTCGTTTTCCCTCTGTGTTTGACTTCAGCTCTGCTGATTTCTCACAGTGTGTAAAACACCTAATCTACTTTAGGCTATAGAAGAATACGGGCTATGGTAAAGAAGCTGTAAATTTGTGCTGACATACTAGGAAACCCGGGCAAAAGCAAAATGCAGAGAATTCCGATGGTGGAAGGTCCAGGGGAAATAAATGCTGACTGAAGAGGAAGAACTGCACCCCAGGGATCCTGCTTTAGGAGAGAAAATGATAGGGCTAGTAATAAAAGTGCACACAGCTTTATTATTTATGTTATTAAATCATGAGACTTTGAAATGTTCAGGGACTTTGGTTCCATTGTAAGTTTTGGGTTTAAAGTAGTAGATGGAGTTATGGTCAATTCTGCATTGTGTCATTCATGAAACGTGAACCTTCATTTTGTCTCTGATCTTTGGTTGATACTGAATTAAAAATTTAATTAGGCTATTTTTCCAGGTTTTTATTGGTCAGGAGCTCATCTTAATCTTGGTACAGTATTGTCTAGAGGATGTGACTGCTAATTTCTGTAATAAAGTATTTTAGAAGCACCAAAAGGCTTATATATCTCTGCAGCAACTAAATGAGCTTTTAAATCTAATTTAATGGTGAAGACCTTTAATCTTGTGCAGATAGAATAGATGTTATTTCTTTGACACCTACTAAGACCAACAGTCTGGATGTATATTTTTATGTCTGGGTCTCTATATTCTGCTTTCCAAAAATACTCTGATTCTTTATGGAGTAACAAACTTACAATTACCTTTAAAAAAATCATATTAGAATGCAGAATGCACTGACATAATGTGACATGATATTGTTGGAGATATGGGTGAATAACATTGCGATATAAGCACTTTAATTGTTTAGTTTATGGATAAGAGAAGACGGTTCGAAACTTTCGCAGTTTTATTTTGAAATTCTTTAGCAGGGCCCAGAGCTGCCTTGTTTACTTCCGGTGTTTAGAGGGTGGCTGAACAACACGGATCCCTGCCAGTCAAAATGTTGTTCCAGCTGACATAATAGACATCCACCAGTCCTCTAACCGCTTCCTGTTCACCGAGGTGGGACTGTAACACGGTAGGTTGTCCTTGGAGACGTTTTACTGACTGCTCCTTTAGCTTCCCTATGAAAAAAAAACCCACTCACCGTAGTTTGAAGGAAGAATACCGTCAATATGGAGGACGCTGAAACATACACTGGCAACAGCAAAGCAAGAACAAGTCTACTCGGAGGTGTTTTGAATTACTTGCAGATTTTGATTCTAAGCGAAATCTGGACATCAAAAAAAGAAATGAAGAAGCTGAGGCCATTTGAATGTTGGCACTCAGAAAATCAGTTCTGAAAGTTCCTACCCAACTTTTCTCCCCTGAACTGCTCTTGGGAATATTCATTTACATTACTTAGCAGTAACTGTAAATTAATATTCAAATTCTACAAAACACAACTACCGTATATGTTCTTGGAGATAAAAAAAATGGTTATGTATTTTCATAAAATGCAACATTTTAAAATATAAATGTCAAATACTTATGTTGTTCTTAACTGCAAGTGTTGCGTCCATTAATAACATGTTAGGGCTATTTGTAATTTAGAAGTATAATTTTTTTTTTTTTAAAAAGAGACTTGAGTTGCTTCGATAGAAACAAAAATCCTCTTCTGCACCATTTTAACATAAAAATGATCTATCAATTTCTACTAGCTGTATTTATGTATTGTATTTATTTGACAAATAAATTACTGAAATTAAAATAACAATAGCTGTTGTGTGTGTGCAGAGCATCATAAGCAAGCTAAGTCACACACAAAAAATCGAGCAGTTCAAAATCAAATTGTTTATGAACGTCACATCAATACTGTCAGGAGGTACTTGACTTATCTAAAAATATATATTTTTATGTGTATTCAGATTTTGATCCATTTTCCAACTAGGCTGTGAGCTTCTGTTTTGTTATGGAGTCATCTATGAACCCTGAATACTCCATGGAACACACTGGAAGGTTCCTCAGCAGTCCTGAGAACGGCATGATATTCCCTCAAATAAGAGGAAGAAAACATTAAATGTAACATGTTCAACAATGTTTTCTTTCAGCCTAAAGGAAGCCCGACGTCAATAATCATTTTATTTTAAGTGTTATCGGTGCAGTTAGTAGGTGAAGGCATGATGCTCACCGCTTCATCACCATCAGATCACACTTAGCAGAGCCACAGCAGTGCAGCCCAAGGCCAGGCAGACCTAGCTCTTCGTGCCAGAGGCATGCTAAAAGCTCTGCAACTCACTTAGAGAAACTGAAAAATATCCCTGCAGACACAAATTCCTCAGATCATATAAGTAGTCCTGCTGTTGTTTTCTTTTCACCAGTATCTTTATGCTGGATATTGTCATCTCCAAAGTATCTTTCTTTCTAACGCCCGTTATCGGTGTGGATTGAATCGTGTTAGAGTTATTAATAAGCCATGTATTTACTTTCAGTGTGCAACTTATTTGACAAAACCAAAACAAAAGTGTGTGAATACTCAATAAAGCCCAGTATGATTCTCAGCTTTGAGTTCCTCCCCACACAAACACACTTTATGAAACGACTCAGATTTACCCTGCAAACAAGCTAATTTAAACACAAAGTTTATCGTTTTAATTATTCCAAACTGACATTTAAAGCATGAAGTGATTCCTTCATAACTTTAAAAAAACTTTTCTCAGAAATTGGTGGGTTTTATCTTTTTTCTCAGTTTCTGCTGAGCTGACTTGTTCATACATTTGTCATTTCATGTCACATACAGTGGTTCTCCATCTGATGGTTTTACTGCAGGTCTGACATTAAATTAGTTTCAGATTTAAACAATTAAATAAGTTATTAATTAACCATCAGTCCTTTTAAACATGGTTATATACATCAGAAATACTGAGACACGTTCAAATGTTTCCTAACATTGAATCTCTATTAGAGCATCCTCTCCTGAGCAGAGCATCCCTAGAGACATAATGCTTCTTTTATGCTGCTTTGCTCAAAATGTTCCCTGACCTCAACAATTAGCCTTTCCCTCTGTGAAAACAGAACAGAGCCTACCCTGAAAGCAGGTTGAAACAGAAATTATATATTTTTTACTCTTTTTCCTCAGTGGACGCTGTTCAAAGTGTTCTGAGCTGTGGAGCATCAGCGTCTGGCACGTTGCCACCTGTGTGTGGGGAGCTCTAATAAAAAATAATGGCTCTTGACCGTATCTTTCATGCTCACAGTCAGTCAGCAGCCTCAGGTTATCGCCTCTGTGACTCCACTTAGCATAATTGCCTCTTAAAGTTTAAAGGCAGCCAGATGACCAGAGGCTCAGTGGGGATGTTGGACTTGTTTTGTTACAGAACCCCCTGGAGTTGTCTCATTAATGTGTCCCTTCTGCAGGATGGGTCGGGCTAGCCTTGGACCCAGCAGTCAGGCTAAGTGATGTGTAATAAGGAAGAGCGTTTCAGTAATCCACATTTTTCAAAAGCTTCTGTTTTTTTCCAGAGGTGAATACAGCTTAGTGGTTACGTTATGTGAATGGAACTGAGTGTGATTAGATATTTTTTTATTCCATCACCTGTGTTGTATGCTATGATTTCTGTGGAAATGTTTATCCAACCCTTTAAAAATTAACGGGTGAGAAAGGATCAAACAAATCGGATCAATACATCCAGTGATCTGCTTTCATTTTGGGATTTTAGTGATCTGTTTGAAACATGGAGCCGTTGGATTGATCAAACAACCAACAACTTCAGGGATTTTTAAACACAGATTAATTGCACAAGTTCAAGTTTGATACAACATCTATCTGATCCACACAGATTCAAACTTATGCATGCAAGCTTAAAGAAACACATTCATTCCTGCTAATAATTCAATAAAAAAGATTATATTTATCTCAAAAGGAAATGAAATGTTGCAGTAACTCATATCATCTAATTATCTTCAGAGTTGTTGTGGATAGTGACGCTGCGGGCAGGAAGTATACACTAGCATTCTGTCTTGCAGTAAATCTGAAGGGGCCTCTGACTGAAGACTGACGCTGATTGGAGCATAAAATCTGGAGAATATCATAGGACTGGAGAGCTTTGACCAAAAAGAGTGGACTAAGGGTTCTCTAAGTATTAAAGATGCTTGTTCTGAAGGGGTTGAATGTCTTTGAGACTACATGAGTCATTAAAAGTGGCATTTTGTGTTGACTATGTAGGAAACACTTGCTTTATGGTTTGATTAGTTTTGTCTTTTCCTGTTTCTTGCACCTGACCATCTCATCTTCATAATAAAGGCTTACTCCTCTTTTGTCATATTGTCATATGACAATATTTTGTCATATTGTTATGTTTCTGCAGGCGTAACAATGACCATTCTGAACCTGTCCTTTGCTGCCTGTGGTTTTATGGGGATCTACCACCTGGGTGCGGTGAGGGCCTTTCTTCATCATGGAGACAAGCTGCTGGGCTCCCTGAGGGCCTGTGCAGGAGCGTCAGGCGGAGCGCTGGTGGCTGCTGTCCTCATCACAGCTCCAGATAAGCTGGAGGTCGGATGGCTGCAGTTAGAGGATATAAATGTATAACTGATGTCAGACAATTTCGACATGATACGTCTGTTTCCTTCCTTCAGCACTGCACAAAGTTCACCTACAAGTTTGCTGACAGTGTGAGACAACAGAGGTTTGGAGCCATCACACCAGGATTCAACTTCATGCTCATTCTACGGTAAATGCTAAAGTTAAATGCTAAAGGGCAGCTGCATTGTTGAAGTAACTGGTTTGGAGTTTAGGGTTCTTATTTTACCTGTTACAAAAATCACACATGTATCAATCAATCAAAGTCTTCCCTAAAGAGCTCTAAATACAATCTAAAATAAATAATGGAGCATAGAATTAGACTGAATCGGTCTGCCCTCTTGGATCGAGCACATTGTCACAATATTGAATTTTTTTCAATATCGGGACCAATACAGATATTAAGACTGGATCTGTGCATCTCTAATGAAAATCTAAAACAAGTAGGACATGGAAGAGGATGCCCTGCTCAAATGGGAGACCTCAAGTCAAAACCCAGAAGGTGCAGAGAAATGTGAAAGATTGTGAACTACCCTTAGTGTTTGTGTGTAATGTCTCATTGATATCTTCTGACCAATGTGTGTGGTTCGTCTCCAGGGAAGCACTAGAGGAGATTCTGCCCAGTGAAGCTCACAGTCTGGCCAGCGACCGACTTTATGTCTCTATAACTCACTGCTGGAGTGGGAAGAACCACATCATTTCCAGGTTTCCCTCCAGGGATGAGCTCATAATGGTCAGTGTCCACCACACACACACACACTCTCTTCCATAGCTCCTTGTCTGTTTATGTTACAGAAAAATCGTTTGCTGTTTTGTGTATTAACATCTGCAGGCTCTGCTTGCCAGCAGCTTTGTTCCACTCTATGCTGGGCTCAGACCGGTGGAGTTCAGCGGACAGGTAGCTCCGTTTCTGTCTCCAATACTGTCTAAAATCTGGCTGTAGTTTTTATTCTGAGACACTCACTGACTTTTATTAGAAATGGATTGATGGAGGGTTTACGGACAGCCTGCCCATCCTGCCTGTGGGGAGAACCATCACTGTGTCTCCCTTTGCTGGACTGCAGGATGTGTGTCCTGTCCACAGGGGGCGCTTCAACACTCAGCTCAGACTTGCTAACATGAAAATTATGGTGAGTAAATGACATTAACAACATCTATACTTGGCATAAAGAGTTTGGAAATGTCATAATTTTTTTGCAGTAATAAAAAATTGCTAATCAAACACTGATGTGGGACACCTTCCTGTTTCAGCTAACATTTGCAGACAGCAGGTGTCAGGCTGCTGGTGAACAACAGAGATGAAAGAAGCTGTTTCACTTAGAATAAAATTAAAAATAATCTTGCCTGAGATAAAATTGTACACCTGTGGACCAGAACACTCCTGATTCAAATTGAATGCATTTAACATTAAGACTTGAGGAATTTGGGTAAAACATATTGATAGACAAAGGTGTTTTTTTTATCTTAAATGTAAAATGTTATGTATATTTTGTGGAAGTTTGGCTCATTTACTTTCTAAATATGTTGTGTTTTTTCAGCAAATTGCCTTTTTTGAGTTAATGATTATTTGATTACTAAATTAGTTGACAATTATTTCAATAACACATTAGGATTAATTAATGAAGATTTAAAATTTGCTATAATCAACCAAAAAGTTAGTTTTTGATGTAAAATTTGAAAGACAATAAAATATTTTAGCATAAAATAGCATGTCAAAAATGCAATGTTGGACACTTTCAGGACTATTTTTAAACATATAATATTAATCAAAAAGATTTGCTGAAGAACTAAAACAAAAGAAGAATCAAACACTGAGATTGTTTGCTAGAACCTGCATTGGCAGAACAGATCCTGTAAAATAAAAATCTCCAGAAGAGAAGAGTAACTCACAAGATGTCTCATTGCTGGTAAAGATGAATATCTTAAAACATGATTAGTTAATGTTCTAGTTTGAGTTAGTTTCCAAACACTAACTCAAAACATTTGAGTTGCTGGCAGGCAGGTGTCAATATTTCAATATTTTCCAGAAATATTGAAAAAGTCCTTATGTTCGTCCTTAGTTTTTTTTCTTGTCTCCTTCTTTTTCTTCCCTTCCTTCCAATCTTTTCTTGCTGAATCTGTCCTTCCTTGTCCTTCTCTCCTTCATTCACGTGTGAAACCTCCCTTCAAAATTCGCAGTGAATATTTTTATTTTATATTTTAAAACAAACATAAGAACTGAAAAAATCTGGAATATTAACATTAGAATTCAGACTGTATTCATTTGTATAAGGACAACTCTTAAAGTTGTTAAGTACAACCCTGAATAAGTTGTAAGGCCATTCCACACTGAATGAGTAATCTTTGTATATCACTGTGTTAGTTCATGATGAATATTTTTTATTTAATCTAATTCAAGTTATCACTTTACTTTATATGTATGTTCTATGCCTGTCTCTATGACAAGGTTAAGGGTCTCTCTAAAGCTGTGGGTGTGAGCATTGATGTTTTTTTATGTTTTGTGGAGTAAAGGTGCATTCCCACCAGCCCTATTTAGTCCGTTTTAATGGAACTCTGGTTCATTTGTCTAGAAATGTTAGGGGAGGTGTGAATGAGAAACTGACCCAAAAAGCAAATTCTGGTCCGACAGCAGACCTTGGTCTTGGTTTGGTTGAAGTGAACTCTGGTGCAGTTTGAATGCATATGTGCATTCCAAATTCACATATTCACTGCTCCAAAAGCAGGAAGCGGACTACAACAGCAGGCATTCTGGGTAAATACAACCAAAACAAAAGCGCAAGATTAGCACTACTCGGGGAAATGGCTGCTGGTCATTTTCTTGTAAGAGAAATTCTGCAACCGCTAAACTCTGATTCTATTTCATATTTTTTTTACGTTTTGTGACGAAGGACGTTGCGCTCAGAGATTTTCATGTTGTTTCCTTTAGTAGTTCTTGGTGCAGCACCACCACAGGTGAGGAGGTGAACAGGATTTTCAAAGGTTTGAATTGTTTGACACAGGGAACTGAAAAATTTAACCAGGTCTACCAGACTATCAGATATGAAAGCACCCTAAACGCAATATGTCGCTTGCTTTCCACAGTTTTCCATGGAAAACATCAAACGTCTGAACCAGGCTTTGTTCCCTCCGTCCCTCAGCACCATGCATGCCATATGTGAGGAAGGTCACACTGATGCTGTGTGGTTCCTGAAGCGAGAAGACCTGATGAGCTGACAGCCCTAACCCTCAGGAAGAAGCAAAGCACCATTTACAGGAGACTCTTGACTTTTTAAGGTTTTGTTATAGTGTAAATGAGGGAAGTTCTTCTGCTGACTGGAGCAGAACATCATGAAGGCGCGTCATGTGGACATGGACTACTCATCAATTTTCCAAGATGCCATTTCATTTTTATTTTTCAAACATCCTGCTTAAGCAAAACAGATCCCTCATCACCTCAGTTGTCCAAGAATAAATAAAATGATTTATTTTTGCAGTTGTACACAGCATTCTTTCTGTGTACATAGAGTCTTTATTGAATGTTAAACATTTTAAGGGTTATTTCAAATGATTTAAATCACAGTTCAGTTAGTTTATGTGATTGGCAAAATTCTGTCTGCTTTATAAAATAGAAAACTGAACATCAGTTGCAGGTCCAGACTGTTCATCTCTACTGTCTGTTTCTGGCTTTGTGTTGACTTACATTAAATACATCTGTAGATGACATAAAACAGACCAAGTAATTCTGTCACAACCTTTCCAACTGGTTTTATTAACAGGTCACCTCGTAAAGAGCCATTCTTACAAAAAATGTTCTCTCAAAGTCTGCAGATACAGATCCTTCCAAAACTATGCGTTATAAAAGAGAAACATTGACCCACTTAAACTAAATATTTAGTAGCTCAAACATTGAAGTGAAGTTTAGAGGCAGCTTGGGCAACCAAAACATGAGTTTTGGCTCTAAAAGAGCTGATATAAAAACTCAATAGATACGAAATGAAAGCGCTACTAAAGCCACATAAATAAAATCTCCCCTTTGTCCCTCTCTATGGGTCTAGCTCATCATACAGGGCTGGTCCAGTGTTGAATGAGGCCTTTAGCAGAATTTGACTTAGGGGCCCCTCTTGCTGCTAATTACATCAGTACCACTAACAGCTTTTCACCATGGATTTAGTGAAATCTGGGAGAGGGGTCTGGTTTAACTGACAGAGGAGTCTAATGTAATTGTTGATTACTAAGATGCATTAATGCAGTTAAACCTCAAAGATTAAACGCATAGCATCAGATTGTTGCTATGGTAACAACAATCCAACTATGAAGATTGTTCTTTTAACTTGTACAAAGTAAACCTGCCAGCTCCTTAAAATCTTAAATTTAAATGTTAAACAGTTTATAATCTTTTAATTTATGTATGCTGAAACCATTGAATTAAATTTAACAGCATTGATATTCTCTTAGTCCATTTATGCCTTGGGCCGGCTCTAAATGTGATTAGCATTACATTGTGCTTTTTGATCCACTAACTGATTACTTCATTTGGATTTACAGAAATGCAAATAATTGATATTTATTTTAATTAAATTTTTTTGATTTGTTGTTTTTAAGATTCTATAGTAGTGGGTTTAAGTACTGTGGGCAATGTCTTCCAGTAACATAATAACCCAGTAATATTTTACGTTTCCTTTTCTAATATAAAACCCCAGTGGACCGCCTCGGCACCCTGACCACCGGACTTAGCAAGTTTTCTGAGGGAAACCCTGTTTTACTTTGGCAAACTCTTAAAGAATGATTTCCATTAAGAACCTGTGGTCAGTTTTCAAAGAGCAGGTGAAGGAACAGCACTCAGTGAACTTGAATCGACCCTAATTAGATTAAATGTGTCGCCATTACTCAGGATTTGAACCAGAACGTTATTTCCAGCATTTCAAAGAATACTGGAACACTTGAAGAACAAAAGTCAACCATGTAAATCTTGACTTTAGTGAAATAGCATAGAAACATGTAGAAAATCTAACAGTTTTAAAATCACAGGCCACATTTATGTCACAGCAAGGAGGGTTTTTTCTGATTGTGCTTGGCAGCAACAGCAAATGATATTAGAGTTGATGGAAATCCATGCAAAGATAATAATGGTTGTCATTTCTATAGGTGGCTTTGGTAGTTCGACCCTATGACTTTTCTGGTCAGCCCAGCAGTCTCTATTCACTTTAAAAGCTTCTGATAGACTGAAATGATCCAGAAAAGTGCTGCAATAACCTGATAGAAAGGTTGAATATTTCTTTGTGGCTGTACAGGAATTCTAAAATGAAATTCCCACAAAATAAAAGACCAGATAAATGTTTACCAGTGTGTCTGTGTGAAGATAGTGATGGTGAGCAAACAATTACATCTACTGTATAAAGATTATCTTGATACATTTAGAAAGGACTTTTAAATTTTAGACTTCTAAACTAAACTATAGACTTAATTTTTATTTGTTTTCTTTTATTATTAGACATAAATATTTTTTTATTCTTAGTCTTTCTGTTTTCTTTTTAGCTTTTTCTTTGCTTTTAGAAATTTGGGGAAAATTAACTTTTTCCATATACATAGCCTACATGATTAACACACACCCAACCCTTATATAAGTCCATTAAACAAGCAGTCAAATTTGTATCATTATTATTTGCTTAATGTTGTGGTGAATGGATGTTTGTGGCACAGAGTATTGTGCCACATACCATTTCATATGGAACGTTTCTGCTTTTATTAATGTGCAGTGAGAAGAACTCAGTCATGTTACAGAAAACATGCCTGCAGGTGTTGGCCTCTTGTTATTTCAGCCCACTTGCTGCTTTTGTTATTTGCATCGGCCTTAAATTACAGCTCAGACCTTGCTGATGATCCCCAGCTTGTGTTTTTCTTCATTATTCAGCTCATTGTTTCCCCTGTAATGAAACGCTGAGTGGGCGGCTGTGTGGACACAAACAAGCAAACGGCGCCCATTCTGCGTCGTGATGCTCAGCTTTACATACCTGCACAGCTTCCAGCTGTGATAGCCATGAACTGGTTTACTGAGAAGACAATGGCCGCTTGTCAAAGTCAGTGTTTGTCAGCTCCCCCATACATCCAGCAGGTGTAATGGCTGCTTTTAGCTCCGTCTCTGCAGTGCTTGGCAGCAACACAGATATTCTGAGGCAGTACTCATTACACAACAGCTACTTCAAGGTTTTTGCTTCCTATCAAAAGGATGTGACATTGAACTATACACTCTCATTTATATGCAGATTTTAGCACTGAGCTGTATGCAGCTCTGTCATTGAGAACTACTTCCATGCTGTCACTTTAACCTGTGCAACACATCTCTGTCCTCTACAGCTGAATAACTCTTTAATTAGGAAATTATATACAGTGCCTTAGCATGATTATAAATTACTATCAAAGTTTACTGCACACTAATTACAGATGCTGCACATGAATACCTGAAATCCACAAATCCTTTTGACCTTAGGCCTGTCACCACAACAAATTTTGCTGAGCAATTAATTGTCTCAAAAATTATTGCGATAAACGATAATTAATTAATTTATCCATTAATAAAGTCAACCTATTAGCTAGAATTTTGACTAGTATCTTTTATCATAGTGATATTGGCCTGTAATTACCTACTTCCTCAGGATCCTTATCCTTCTTTGGTATTAGTATTATAGTGGCTTCTCTCATAGTAGGTGGTAGGATATTATCTGAGTTTGCTTGAGTGTACATTTTAAACAAATAAGGTAATAAAAGGTCACTAAATTCTTTATAAAATTCCCCAGGATATCCATCAGGACCAGCCGTTTTCCCACTTTTTAGTGATTTAATAGCAACCTGAACATCTATGCATGAGAGATTTGCATTAAGAGAGCTCTTATCTTCCTGAGTTAAAGTTTGGAGAGTACAACTATCTAAAAGCGTCTGTATAGTTAAATCATCTTTTATAGCATAGGAAGAATAGAATAATTCATAAAACTTTTTAAATCTATGATTAATGTCTTTTTTGTGAGGTTAAAATTTCCCCATTTTCTGATTTAATTTTGTTAATTGTACGGTCACTTTCCATTTTCCTTAATTCTCTTGCCAATAATTTATTAGGTTTTTCCCCAAATTCAAAATATTTCTGTTGAGTAAAAATGAAAGGTCTAGTAATGTGATCTGACGATAATTGATTATATTTGTAACTCATTGATATAATTTTTTTATGAGTTTCTGTAGAGGGGCGTGTAGCGTTATCCTTGTCCAGACGCCTAATTTGTTGCTCTAAATCCACCAACTCTGTACAATTCCTTTACCTCCTTGCTGCTCGAAAAGATATAATACCTCCTCTTCAATAGGCTTTCATAGTTTCCCACAGTATTGAAGGAGACGTTCCTGGAAGGTCATTCATTTCAAAGAAAAAAGTAATCTGCTCTCTGACAAACATACAGAATTTTGGCTCCCTTAACAGTTGTGGGTCTAATTTCCATGTTCTTTCAGTTTGGTTCAAATTATCTAAATGTAAATCTAGAGAAATAGTTAACCATAGTTATAGGAACAGAGTACAATTCTCCAACTAATATTAAATATCTGCCTTCCCTGTCGGATATGGTTGATTTATGGGTAAAAAGTGTACCTTTCTTGAATTAAACTATTAAATCCATTAGGTTTACAGAGTGTAGAGTTTATATACAGTACAAAGAAATTTATAGAACATTCTTCACAAGTTTTATTCCATGCCACGTCATAAAACTTTGTTTTTCATCCACCATATTCCTGAAAGTTAATATTCTAGGTCAATTGTTCTTAATTGGATTCTGTTTTTGTTTAGGCTGGTCTTGAAGAAGTTTTGTATGGAGGTCATCCACTGACCCCGCGTCATTTGTCCTGTTGGCACTGACAGAGCTGTGTGAAGGAGGAGCAGCAGGGCTGCAGCCAGGGCTTCCACATGATGTGTGCTGCACTTAACTGGCTCTCCACAGGCCTCACTGACCTCTGATGGACCTCCGCTGCCTGATTCATTGCAGCAAGAATTGAGTAGAATGCCGGTTCTATGTCAGCGGTCAGCGGCCTTGACTCTGATGGGTCCATTGAGAGATCAAAAAGAAGTGGAGGATTGTGGTAGGTCACGTGATCTGGTGTGCAAAAGCAGACGTGTGTGTGGAAACAGGCTGTTTTATCTGCTGGATAGAAGTCTGGGGTGAAGTAAAAGGCTTTCCACACGGAGCTACCTGTGGGATGATCAGGAAAAGCATGCATGTGAGATGACGAAGTATTTCTAGACAAAATAACATGTAGCTAAAAAAAAAACTTGTAATTGATTAATACAGACCCTGCAATTAATTCAAATTAAACATTTTAATCAAGTCCCACATATGGATTTGCAGTTATTGTCCATTATTATTCTTCAACAACTTTTTTACTCAGTAAATTAAAGTGCGGCTAAAAACACATCATGCAGTCAGAACTTTCTGTATTGTGGGACTTACTGTTTGGAGGGTGCCATCTCACTGCGTTCAAGTAGGAGTTACAGTAATGAAATAGAAATTCATGGTTGGACCTTTCAGCTCTTCCCTGCAGCAAATCCATGAGGTTGTGGCCATCAATTTCCCTGCAAAAAAGAACACAGTCAGCAAGCCGCGTGGCAGAAACACACACAACCAACATAGCTCCCAAACTAAAGGTTGGTTTTGATTGGCAGACGTGTGTGCGTACAAACCTATCCTGTGGAATTGCAGCTCCACTCAGATGAACAACAGTAGGAAACAGGTCCATGTTGCTGGTGGGCTCATCTATTTCTCTGCCACTGGGGATTTGACCCGGCCAACTCAGAATTCCAGGAACCCGGATCCCTCCTTCCCAATTGGTAGACTTCCCCGCTGCTCAAACACAGGACACAATGTTCCAATGAAGCATGTCTAGTTCCAAAACAAAAATTTTTGGTTGTTTACTATTGTAACAAAGGACAGAAGCAGAGGCACACTCTGACCTGAACATTTTCTGGAAAACCAGCAGATAAGTAAAATTTAGAGAGTAAAGAAGCAGTTGCCATAATTCAAAATGACTTTTTAATCCTTAAAACTTCCCAATAATAACAATCTTATCAGCAACATTTGGAAAAAAAAATTACATATTGAACACTTTGAAGACACTGCCCCACTACCCAGCAATAAAAAAAATGTACATCAGAAATTTAACCTGTGATTTTTTGTAATCTATTGACCTAAATGTAATATAAAGACGTTCACAAAAGTATTCACACCCTTTTGAAATGACATGATTTAGATCAAAACATGTGTTAGTGAAAGTCTAGACCTAAATTCATCTGAGACAATCTCCATCCAGTCTGACTGAACTTTTAACTTTTTGCAAAGAAAAACAGGTGAAGTTTTATTTTATATATTAATATGACTATTTGCAGATTGAGATTTTTAGCTGTTTATATGAACATTTCAACACAATCGGTGTCTGGCAATAACAGACCCTGAACAATATCAACTTTTAGACTAATCTTCTTTGTGATATACCCTTATATATTCCATTCCATCCTCCATGCACCTCGCCTGCAGCAGTCAGCTCCTCTAGATGAGCACCCTGGTCTGAAGTCAGATAAAGCAGAGTGTTTTCTCTCACTCCGAGTCTGTCCAGCGTCTGCAGGATCTGGCCTGGAAGGAATCAATAATTAGCATTAGGTTTTCTGGACTCCATGTGATGAAGTCATGAACACCAATGTTTTGTGACATAGTTGAAAATAAAGTATAAGTGTTGCTTATTTCAAAGAAATGTTACATTTTAGAACATTTTCTAAAGGGCAGAAAAAATAATTTTTAAAGCACAGCAGCAAATAATTGTACTTTGAGAATTTTTTTCTTAAAGCATTCCACTAAATAAATATTACTGTGTGCTGAAAAAATATTAATATTCCACCCATATTTCCTATACTATACTTTTATTCACATGCTCTGACCCACCAACACTCCAGTCCACTTCATGAACAGCATCTCCATAGACACCATGACTGCTTGTTCCTTTAAACGCAGCAGAAGCAAACATGGCCGTGTGAACTTGCAGGTAGGACAAAAACAAAAGTACAGGCCTTCCTGAGTTCCTGCAGAGACAGACAATACAGTAATAACTGATTTTCTATTATTTATTGAGGATGTTTTCTTAATGCTCGTTTCAAAAATATATAGAGAAACTGTGGATATACAAGTTTAGTTAGCCCTTTAACATTTCAGATTAAGTAAAAAAGAATTTCATCTTTAAGGTGTAACTTGTACAATTAATCTGAAGAGCAACTAAATTTGTTAGAGAGAAACTGTAGATGAATGTATGATTGTTCATGGTTTCATCCACCATGGGAAAATGACAAAGTCCATCTAAAGAACAGACCATTATGCGGTGGTCACTACCATGTTTTAATGTGGGTATGGTGTGATGTATTCTGATGTAAGTGTTCAGTTGTATATTAAAGAATGAACCGTTGACTAAAAAGTTCCAAATTGTTGACTTTTTGTTCCCTTTCAATCGAATTAATTCAGAAGTAATAATTTAATATTTATATAATTACAATAATAAACCTTTACTGTGTAAAATAAAACTGTTACAACACTTTGTGGTTTGTGGTAAAAAGAAAAAAGGGTTTAATACTGTTGATCGTCTTTTTGTATTATGTAACAAAAATACATGATAAAAAATTAATTAAATTGAGTCGAATTGTTAAATATCAGATTGTTTCATCATACAAAACAAAATTTTGGATTTAAAATTCAATTAATTTGCTTTATTTTGGGGCTTTTGTTAGGGTGGGTCATTTTTGAGTGGGAGTAAACAGAATGTTAAGACGAGGGTTAAAGTGCTCTACCTCTCTATGAAGTCCACAGCCTCATAAGTCATTTTCTGTGTCAGGTTTTCTAAAGTGAACGGCTGCTCCACAATGCTGTGACCTCTGAAGAGAATACAGTTCAAATAAGGAATGATCTTGATAAATCCTGCTACCAGTATGGTGACCCCGACCAGCACAGACAGCAGACCCAGGATCAATCGTCTTCGGAGCAGGATGAGACCACTCCAGTGGAGAACAGCCGCACTGAGCAAGGCTGTTCCCAGTGAACCGTACGGTAAGTACTTATGGATTTGGAAAACAGTGCCGTGTCCAGGCTGGCAGTCTCGCAGGTTGGTTAAAGGGATTCCGAAGAAGTAATCAAAGCCATGGACACTGGGGTGGTGGCAGTGATCACCACTGTTCTCACAGTTAAGTCCAAGGTGCCATTTCCCTGCAAAAAAAAATTACATTTGCGTTAACTCTACATTTTTACCACTTAAAAATTAAAAGTTAGTAAAAAATTTCACTTTCTAGTGCTTACAGTAGTCCAGGTGAATAGTTGAGTATTGCTTATGGTAAGCAATATTCAATACGCTTACCTATAAGAGCTGTCTTATAACCCTGTTCTTTAACAATTTTAGCTAAAGTAACTTCTCGAGCTGGTAGACCTCCCGACGCTGCGTTGAATATAAAGACACCCGGTCTTAAATTACCAGCTACACCTGTTGGAGAACAGAATGGGAGACAGAATATAATTCCTTATTTCATTTTTAAGTGAAATCAGTCAATTGTGTGTTTGAATGCAAAGAACTGTACATATAACCCCATCAAACCTGAGCTAAACTCCATGAGCTCATTTAGTTTGATTTACTTCTAGTAGATATTTCCCATTTTTTTTCCCAATGGTAAAATTTCACCTGAATGCAAAAGAAGTCGTGGATGCCAGGATCTTCTAGGAAACAAGCCAGGTGTTTTGACGTTCTCAGACACTGAACTGAGAGAAAACTGCTTTGTCATGTTATTTTAAAGAAAGCTACATCATTGACTCAGACATGGTAAGATATAGTGCAAAGTCAATCTGAAAAGGTTTCTGGCAATTTATGTTGTGAAATTGGCAACAAATAGAAATACAAAACAAACACCACATTGACTCTCACAAATATCCACAACTGATCTAAATATTTCATACATACATCCTCCTTTAAAAGGAGCATGCTCATCTAAGGGCACTACTGAGATTTGAACCCAGGATCTCCTGTTTAAAAGACTGGCACTTTGACCAGCTACGCTACAGCACCATGTAAATGCTGAATGGATCAGTTCTCTAAATATCAGAATTAATTCTGTTTGGAGAAGTTGGGAGATCACCAACAAGTTAGTGTTGAAATAAATGGTCTGCTGTTTTCCATGAGAATGCTTTCAACTCCTAGGTTCAATGACATAATGAGATAACTAAAAAGTGTGTTTTTGAATTGAGATTTCAGATGTCTCAGTTATGTCTTCTGGTGTTTCTGGGTGAACTGGCCTGATCTTATTGGGTATCGTCCTGTAAGGAAAGCTGCTCGACTTGGAGTGCAGAGGCTTGCTGCAGCCACATGGTGAGTCAGCGTCACCCCTTCCTGCGCCAACCGGTCAATATTGGGTGTCCTATAAATCACATGATCAACAATGACAAGTCACATTCAGCTGCCTTTCAAAGTTGGCTTTTTATTGAACGTTGACATGAGCAATTGAAGCCTGCATGTGCTGAAGAAAACACATTGACTGAAAACATTTCTTGATTTCATTACAGCACACCTTTACATTGGTAACTGGGGACTGGTTTTGGTAAATGCAGACTTTTGCATACACCTTATTCCAGAGCATTCAAAAGATCACCAAAGGAGTTTAAGTCTAGGATAAGTGTTGGTATAGACTGTGAATCAATGAACTTGCACACCAAAAATCGGGTCAAATTTCAACCTTGGGGTGGTGGACACATGCCACGACCCATGTATGCAGGCCTTAATCCTTGATGTGGCCTTCACAAGAATGAATCCTTCCCCTTCTCTCATTACCCACTTTCCTCTCTGACCACTCCCAAATAAAGGCCACCAAAGCCAATAAAAAAAAATCAGCCTGTACTGAAAAGGCACCACCCTGTTAATCTTTAAAGTTGATATTCTGCCAAAGGAATCTGGTGTTGTACCTTAATGTTGTATTGCCATAACACCCCAGGTCTCCAATTCCAAGATCATCCAGCATCATTAGGATGAAATTGGGCTTGATGTTTTCCTTTAGAAGTACAGATTTCCCCACCAAGAGCAGCATCAGGAGCAGATAAGGATGTGGCATCAAAGCAGACATCATTTTGACCAGTAGAAAGTCTGAGGAAGATACAAATGAGCACACTGGTGTGATATGTGTGCTGTTCAACAGCTTAATCTTATGTGTAGAGGGCATCGATAGGATCTGGAATGATATCAGAAAATCAGCAAAAAAAACAAACACCCGACACAAACTCAAACACAGGACACTGGGGGCATTGTAGTCATTAACCTGACAATGAACTCCTCTGTCCTAAAGTATTGCAGATACTAATGTGAGACCATCTGTCAGACCGCCAAATGCTGACTTGACATTTGTCATAAAACAGCTAAATGACCCAGAAATGTACAACAGAATAGCTGAAAAGAGAAGAAACACGATGTGGCAACAACCAGTCAAAGTCCAGACTTTGACCTTGAGGAAACCGCCTATAAACCTGAATGGACTGAAGAAACAACACAAAGATGAATGGAGGAACATTAATGTTACTCCACAATAATGTGAAAGAGAAAAATATAAATTCTCTGCAATTTAACATAGATCAACATACTAATAAATCTTGGATTGCATTAGTGATGCCTGTTTTTTTGTATTATTATTTTACCTTTACTTAACCAGAGATTTAAAACAAGATTAAAACCTATTTTCAAGGGAGCCCTCTCCAAAAGACAGCAAAGGTTATACAATTACAAGTATGTACACAATGCCATACCCATGGTTATTGAAAACAGTCACAATTTCATTAGGTTATCTCTAGTGTGCTCAGTCTGAACTTAAAAGTGCTCAATGAAGTTCAGGTAATTTCCAATCTTTGTGCAACATCAGCAATTCTGTGCAAGAAATGATTAAGTGCAATGAGTAAGAATCAACACTTCAAACAAAATTTATTTTCCCTTTGCATAGTGCATATCATACAGAACTTTTAAGTGCACTACAATACCAATTTTTTCCCCCAATAAAATAAAACTATTTACTAAATTATCTATTATTAGTACTTCCTCTATGTGTTCTTTGGACATGTTCCTCACTTTGCTCCAATTCATCACCACAGGGGAGACCTACAGTAATGACACGTTGGAACAGGTCACACTTTGTCTTTGTGAACCATCTCTGTTGCTAACCGTCTTCATGAAGGGCATACAGTGCAAAATAAACTGTCTGTTTCCACTTACCTTACAGATCAGCTTGCAGTCACATACACAACAAAAGAGCAGGAAAAGCTGGTTGACAGTAAACAGGTTCACCTTCAGTTAGAACAGTACTTCCTGTTTGAGTTTCAAAATAAACTTACGGTACATAGAGGTATTAGAAATTTAATTCCTAGAGGCATTGTGGAACTTTAAAAGCAAAGTAAACTTCTCTTGTTAGCTCAATTTTTACTTAAAGTTCAGTGACTGTTTATATTAGTTAATTTCATTTTTATTTAACTTTATTTTTATTATACTTACCTGCATTTTTGAATGGGATCAAGTTTATGTCAGCTGCCTTTAAGAAGCAAAGAGCTCAGAACTGAAGAAGAAAATATGCTTGTCATCCTCCCACAGAAGCACAAGTTTTGGCATTGCAAAAGAAGGACCAGAGGGGTTTACGAAACCCAGAAACTCGTCCAGGAATTATTAAACTCTATGTGGATTGACACCTCAGGTCTCCACCTGATCAACCCTGAGAGCATGACTCATCTGTGGCAAGTGCAGCAGGAGCACCTGCAATGCATCCAAGATCCACCTGGTGTTGAACTGTACACCAAGCTTTGCTCAACACAAAAGGAAGACAAAACTGCAGAAGTGGCTGGGGCTCATCTTCAGTTGAAAGCTTTCATCAACACCAGTGCTCCCTAATATCAGGTAAACAATGAATTGGTATATTTGATGTCATTAATTTTTGTCACACCTACTAAAGTTAATCAGCATAATTTCCAAAATAAATTCAAAAATGTTATTTGTCTGCCAATCTTTGCAACTTTGTTTTTTAGGGATGGAGAAGCAATGCTATGCATACTCAAATGTATATGCTTGAAGGTGGATCCAGATGGAACATGAAAAGAGCCAAAGAAGCTTTAGATATTGAGTCGCAGATCACACACTAAACTCTACGATGTTCGTCTGATGTCCAATCTCAACACTCTCAGCAACAAAGTGCTGGGTCATGCCCTCTTGCCAGAGTTTGTTCCCTCAGGTTGTCCCACAGGTATTGGACATTTACCTAACAACTTCCACAAAAATGCTAATTTGTGTACAGCATACTTGTCACTTTCAAATACAAGTGTCAAATGTCCTTTATGATCCTTCAAGGTGAGTTCAATGATTAAATAAAACATGATAACAGGAACTAACAAATCCAAAAAATATCCAGGCAAGAGACATGAGGAAAAATACAGGTAAGCCCAAAGGACTGACAGGAGTACACATCAGGATCTGGTGAGTTGTGATAAAGACAGAAAGGGAAATGATGAATGAACCAAACAGAAACAAGGCTGATCTAAAAATTGTTAGAACTAAGGGACTCAGAACTAGAATAACTAGAAGGACTAAGCAAATAAATAACCTAACTAGAATCACCAAAGAAAGTTATTTCCAACAGTCTGTGGTTTCAGCAAAGTCACACACCTTTTGTCCAGAGACAGTTGTGTGGTGAGAATGGCTGGAAACTTGTTTCTATGGGAAGGATCTAACTGATTTAGCACCTCAGAGCTCCATGGACAAACAGGTATCATGCATTTACTGCATTGTGGATAATCTCCCCCAATCAAATAATACATTGAATCCAGATCTATAACTTCTCTGATCTATAACTTCTTGTGTAAATCCCAGAGTGATGCATCTTGGTGTTGCACTGATGTCACTTTAGAGAAATACCACACATCCGAATACTGTAGGTGCCCATAAAAACATCCGCTGCCTGAAATAGACCACGGGATCTGGAGGTGCAGTCATTATCTTTGGTAGACAGGGTGGATGAAACCAGTTTTGGGAGAACTGTGGTTTAAACTGTCCAGTAGGGTTGTAAAGGCACTGTGCAATCCATTCCTGTTCTTAGGAAAAAGGCCTATCAAACATGATTCCTCTCTACATCAATATCTGACTAAAGGACCGTTTTACCCAATGCCACAGGTGTAAAACTCCAGTCCTCAAAGGCCGGTATCCTGCAACTTTTAGATGTGCCTCTGCTCCACCACACCTGAATAAAATAATTAGGTCATTATTAAGGCTCTGGAGAACTGATCTATACAAGTAGGAGGCAATTAAGCCTTTTCATTCCAGTGTTTTGTACCTGTGGCACATCTAAAAAGTGCAGGACAGCGGCCGTTGAGGACTGGAGTTTGACAATCCTGCCCTATGCCCTCTCTAAAATACAGGTTAGCATCAAAATTGCACCTTAAATATGGATAGATACCACACTATCTAACGTTCTTGGCAGGATTCGAACCTGCGCGGGGAGACCCCAATGGATTTCTAGTCCAGCGACTTAACCACTCGGCCACAACAACTCACATATTTACAGATATACGATACCGGGAGACACCAATGGATTTATAGAAAAAAGGTCTATAAAACATGATTCCTCTCTTCATTAATATCTGATAACAGGACCTTTTTACCCTTTGCACCCTCTAAAACACAGGTGTCAAACTCCAGTCCTCAAGGGCCGGTATCCTGCAACTTTTAAATGTGCCTCTGCTGCAACACACCTTAATAGAATAATTAGGTCAATAGTAAGGCTCTGGAGAACTGATCTATACAATAGGAGGCAATTAAGCCATTTCATTCAAGTGTGTTGTACCTATGACACATCTAAAATGTGCAGGACAGCACCCTCTGAAACACAGGGTAGTATAGAGATAGTGCATTAAACAGTGATTATTACCACACATTCTAACGTTGCTTGCAGGATTCGGACCTGCGCAGGAAGACCCCAATGGATTTCTAGTCTATCTCCTTAACCACTCAGCCACAACAACTCACATATTTACAGAGATACGATACCGGGAGACACCAATGGATTTTTAGAAAAAAGGCCTATAAAACATGATTCCTCTCTTCATCAATGTCTGATTAAAAGACATTTTTACCCTTAGAACCCTCAAAAAAAAAAAGTGTGTAGCACAGATATTGAGCATTGCTTATTACCACACAATCTAATGTTGCTGGCAGGATTCGAACCTGCGCGGGGAGACCCCAATGGATTTCAAGTCCATCGCGGCCACAACAACCCACATGTTGGCAGAGATACGATACCGGCAGAAAGCATTGGATTTATAGGAAAAAGGCCAATAGAACATGATTCCTCTCTTCATCAACATCTAATTAAAGGACCGTCATAACCTATGCATCCTCTGAAATGTCGCGTAGCATAGAGGTGGCGCATTGAACAAAAATTATTACGACAAAATCTAACGTTGCGGGAAGGATTCAAACCTGCGCAGGGAGACCCCAATGGATTTCTAGTCCATCGCCTTAACTGCTCGGCCACAACAACCCACTTATTGCCAGAGATACGATAACGGGAGATACCAATGGATTTATAGGAAAAAGGCCTGTAGAACATTATTCCTCTCTTCATCAACATCTAATTAAAGGGCTTCATTCCCTATGCACCCTCTGAAATGTCACGAAGCATAGAAGTTGCGCATTAAATAGTAATTATTACCACACAATCTAACGTTGCTGGCAGGATTCAAACCTGCTCGGGGAGACCCCAATAGATTTCAAATCCATCGCCTTTACCACTCGGCCACAACAACCCACATATTGGGAGAGATACCATATTGGCAGACAGCAATGGGTTTTAAGAAAAAAGGCCTTTCAATCATGATTCCTCTCTACATCAATATCTGAGTAAAGGACCTTTTTACCCTATGCCACAGGTGTCAAACTCCAGTCCTCAAGGGCCGGTATCCTGCAACTTTTAGATGTGCCTCTGCTGCAACACACCTTAATAGAATAATTAGGTCATTAGTAAGGCTCTGGAGAACTGATCTATACAATAGGAG
>CAEFZY010025158.1:0-11507 GCA_903066815.1 Brachyrhaphis roseni | reverse complement strand
CACCCGGTGTAAAGTGCCGTTTTCAATAGATCGGACAGAATTGAGCCGCTTTGGTAGCATAGCACTAACAGGGCTGGCTAAAAAAAACATACCGGTAAAAGTCACTGAGAGCTTCTTAATCTTCTTCCTGAGCACTGAGACGTGTTAAGTTACATTAAACTTGCGTCTTCCTCGACACATATATTCCCCCTGTCTCACTCTTACCTTTTCTGCTTGAGCGCCCCTCAAGCAGAAAAGAAAAAAAAAAAAATCATAAATTAGCCGCATCGTTATATAAGCCGCAGGGTTGACAGCGTGCGACAAAAGTCGCGGCTTATAGTCCGGAAATTACGGTAATCATCCGATGCAGGTTTTCTTACTTAGGGGAAAAGAAAAGAAAAGAAACTTCAACCAATGGGCTGTTTCAGTCCACTGTCACTGAGGTATTTAATCAACAAAATACAAAATGCCAGTCAAAATATTGTCCACTAAGACAGTTTGCTTAATCAGAAAAAATATGTTTCCCTTTTAATCTAATTGAAAACCCAACATTTTGAAAAGTGTGCACACATTTGTGTACTACACTACACAGTATTAAGTTTATGCTTCTCCCCCACGCCCCCGCTAAAGTCCTTATTGGCAGTAGCGCCTTTGTCAGCCCAATGATAAATAAATGTTGAAGGGCAAGATTATTTACAGAAACTTCATAATACAATTCATTTATTCATTGTTTATGTATTTTGTACATTTAAAAGTTCCAGTTCCAGTGTTAAGTATTTTTTAGAAATTAGTTTATTGATCTTTGAGAGGGTGTATTTGCATTGTTATGCCATTTTATGACATTAGTTAACAATGGTCTCAAAATGACAATATTGTTGTTTATTGCAATAATTTCTGGGACAATTAATCACCCAGCAAATGTGTTATCGTGACAAGCCTAGTTTCAACTGTAGATGTTTGGTGATGAGCAAACCTGTACTCAAGCCTATATTGCTTCTTGAAACCTTTCATTTAATATAAAACTATAGATGAACTTAGGAATGAACTCCGTATTTGTGTTCTTCATTCCCAATCTACTCTGACAAATGTTTTTCCACAGCTTTAGTAGAAGACATAAATAATTCTGCACCCTTTGCAACCTACAGTCTGGTAATTTTGACTGGGTGTTTGTCTTCTAACTAAAATTCCCAGGTACTTTGTAAGTCAGATGCTCCCACAGGAGATGTGCTTCTGGATGAGGCTTTAAAACACATCAAGGAAACCCAACCCCCAGAGACTGTGCAAAGCTGGATTGAACTGCTGAGTGGTGGGTTCACATATTTTCTCTGAAACTTTTACTGTAAAAATGTCTTCACCAATATGTTTTGCTACAACATGCAACTGTTGTAGGGAGACTTTGATAAGATTGCAATAATGTAATTATAATAAAACATGAATTAGTAATTATTTGTAATTCCGGACATGAGATAATACTGTCTAGTTTGGCAGTATTTCTCAGAGGATTAAAATGCCATGGTTTCTAACCAGGAGTGGAAATTAGTTCCAGCCACTGGCCAAATGCGGGTAAAAGTCTGAAGTGGTGTGTTAATTGGAGCAACGCACCTGCCACTGTGGCTGGTTCACAATTTGAACAGAAAAAAAAAAGAGCTTCATTCAGTTTGAACTTCTGTCCAGGGGAGGACTGACCATCTGGAGTACAGACTAATGCACATACTGTATGCATTAGTATGCATATCTAATGTACAGCCCTTGGCTGTAAGGACACACAATCAGCCCTTGGCTGTACATTAGATATAATTTTTTATCGACTGCGACAGCCCATTGGTTGATTTTATTGACGGACATTGGGAGCCAATAAAATCCTTCAGTCCTCCTTGCCCCACCGAGGTTATAAATGGCTCCATTTAAGATAACTGGAGTCAGAAAAGTGAGCGGATACGAGACAAGGCAGGTCAAAAAAACTACGACAACAAAAGCTAAAAAGCACCTGAGCCCATTCGGAAAAATGTGTCAAACTATCTGATATGTTTACCACACACAAAGTATGACCGCTGGAGCAGATTGTGGAGCGGAGAAAAAGGGGGAGTTAGCGATTCAGGGGATTCATTATCGTCGGAGGATGATGATGAGAGAAACGTGACCAGAGACAGATTGAGGAAGAGTTCAGATTAGCTGCTGCTGGCCAGTAAAAAGGAGTGGAAATGTAGGCAGGAGGACAGGTGTGTGTGTGTGTGCGAGAGTCCGGGAGGGGGAAGCTAACACTAAGCTAGCAGGTAGTCAGAAAAACACTGGGATAATACAGGAATAATGACAGGATGTGGAATTAATAATGAACACGTTCTGAGATGTTTTTAGTAATAACAGGAGTAATTTTGAATTTCAGTAGAAAACGTAGTGAGGGAAAACAAATAGAACAGTTAGAAACAGCTACTGATACCATTTAAAAATGTTTAAAAAATGACTAGACACATCTTCAATAAATACTATCTGGGGAGTTGTAGCCAAAATGTGGAAGTATTCAACATAGGAAATGATTGCAAGAATGTTTGGGTTGTGTAGTTAAAGTTTGCTGTTAGTATGTTAAGGCAACCATGCTTGGTTATGTTACTGTATTTTCTGGACTATAGAGCACGCCTTACTATAAGCCGCACCCACAAAGTTTAAAGAAAAAAAAAAAACTGTAAACGTACATGTATAAGCCACACCGGGCTGGTATCTCCGCCGCTCTCGGTTTTCCATAAGGACGCACAATCTGCTATTAAGGACACAGCCCTGCGTATCCACCACCGAACCGTGGAGACACGCCGAGCTTACATGCAGCGGCTATCGATCTGTACTGCCAAATCGGTAGCCTTCAACTTAAAAGCAGCATCATATGAACTTCTTCATGTGGTTTCAATGATGAAGGGGTATGAGTTTGAAAACATTTCTCTGTCATACCTGCTGCTAGCATGTGCTTGTTCTAAATGAAAATCAGCGCTTTCTTCTTTGATTTCCAATTTTTACTTCCAATGATTCACTTCCTGCTAAAGAGCCCCCTGTGGTTGAAGATAAATCCACAGAAAAGCCGCACCAGGCTATAAGCCGCATTGGGTTCGACTAAGATGGCGGCTTGAGCAGAAGCTCCTTTTCGACCTGTTGCACCAAATTCGATTATTTGATTGGAAAACCCTCAACTAAACGCTACTCAATTTTTAAATATTTTTTAAACGGCGAGCCAATCCTTTTTTGAAAGGAAAAAAGAAAAATGTTTTCTCAAGACAGAAAAAGATCTTCTAAAAAAAACAAAAACCCAACGGCAACAACTTGACGACCGTTAGACATGACTACACTAAGATAGATAATGACCCGATTGATGAAGACTTCCCTTCGCTGAATGTTTTGCCAGATGGGACCCCTTCTAAAGAAGCAGCCCATAAAAAAGTTCTTGATGTACAAGGTGAGGATAAAAGCAGAAATGATTCCGACATCTTTACAAGTCTGTTCCAGCTGATCAACATTCACATAGACACCGTGGAAAAGATGGTCAGTGACAACACTTAAAAATTTGAGGGGCTCAAAAAATCTATTGACTTCGCTTTTGAGGAAATTAAAGATGTGAAAAAAAGGATTAACACAATTGAAAATCAGACAAAAAAAGACAAGTGCTACTCTCCTCGAATTAGAAAAAAGATTATTTGAGTCGGAGTGCTACTCTAGGCGGTGGAATCTGAAACTTTACGGTGTACCAGAGGCTGTCTCAAAAGAATATGTTAAGAAGGAAACCATCAGAATCTGTTAAGCCATATGTCCAGAAGGAAAACATAAGCTGTCTGTGATTGACACTTTTCACCGCTTAGGGAAAATGGAAGAAAATGATAGCAGGCCAAGAGGAATCATCCTCTAGTTCTCTTCCCGAACGTATCGGGATAATGTTTGGAGAGCCACGAAAAACAACTCCTTCCTGAAGGAGCGCCATCTTTGCTTCACAGAGGATCTTTGTCCAGCGGATCGAAAGCACTTTGGCCTGTGATCAAGGCAGTGAGAAAGGAGGGGAAGATTGCCTGCTACGTTGGTGCCCGAGTCTATGTGAATGGCCTCCCTGCGGACTGATATGGGCAGAAGAGATGGCAGTCGACGCAGCTCCACTTCTAACATGTGGAAGAAGATGAGGATTTCTAATGCCACTAAGCAGGGGTGTCTAACTGCAGTCCTCAAGGGCTGGTGTCCTGCAACTTTTAGATGTGTCTCTGCTGCACAACACCTGAATAGAATAATTAGGTCATTAGCAAAGTTCTGGAGAACTGATCTACACAAAGAGGAGGTAATTAAGTCATTTCATTCCCGTGTTTTGTACCTGTGGCACATCTAAAAACTGCAGGACACCGGCCCTTAAGGACTGGAATTTGACAGTTGTGCACTAGAGTATGCTCTGGGATCTGACATTCTAAATCCATATTCTATTTAGGGAATTTTGTTCACAAAAATTGTAGCTATATGTTCATGGGTTAGATAAATTTAAGAATGGTGCAATTTACTTGCTTTATTTAAATGTTTTAATAAGTAGTGTTAATCAAATAAACTACACATAATTTTTCCACCTTATCTGTAAATTGGCACATAGTTTGAAAGCAACACAGTGCACACACACACTTACAAAACTTTCATATTTTTTATAAATCTGTCTTTATAGGTTTGTTAAATGCCAAGGGGCTAAAAATGCCACAAAACAAAAAGCTTTATTTCTTTTTTTCCAAACATCTAAACACAGATCTTTCTTTCAAGAATCACATTCTACTAATGACGATATAAATTTCTGGAAAAGTCAATGAGGTGAAAATATATATTCGTCACATGGCAGCCAGCATTCAGCTGTCATACTTACCTTAAAAAAGAAATTTGATGGCGAATAAGTGTGATTCTCAGGGACACTATGTATTCATGATATTATCATATTGCAATCAAATTTTGATTACCGTATTTTCCAGACTATAAGTCGCAGTTTTTTTCATAGTTTGGCTTATGTGTGGAAATTTACACATCATTATGTCATATCACGTTATTTTCACACTAAACCGCAAGAGGGCGCTCTAGGCCTGTTATTCTACCTCCGGAGTTAGCGGAGTTGTTTAAAAACCGAGGATGAAGATTTTATTTCGTTTAGTGATTTGGAGTGACACGGATGGTTTGGTGAACTTGTTAGCATGTTATTTATGCTATAGTTATCTGAATAACTCTTAATATGTTATGTTAACATACCAGGCACGTTCTCAGTTCGTTGTTCATGTGTCATGTAACGTTAGCATACCGTACAATTATCCAGCCTGTTGTTGCCTCTATTCTATTTTTATTGCCTTTCAAGATGACATGTCTGTTCTTAGTGTTGGATTTTATCAAATACATTTTCCTCAAAAATGCGACTTATACTCCGGTGCGACTTATATATGTACTTTTCTTCTTTATTATGCATCTTATGGCTTGTGCGACTTATACTCCGGAGCAACTTATAGTCCGGAAAATACGGTACTATTAATATTTATGGTTACAACTCAAAATGTGAAAATTCAAAACTTCTTTCTCTAATAGAAAATAATCTAATTGATGGTCTAAATAAATTTCCTAATGCAATTATTATAGGAGGGGATTTTAATATGATTCTAGATAATCAACTGGACAAATGGCCACCTCAAGCTCAAGATTCAAACACTCTTCTTAAATCACTCATGCAGAGATACAATTTAAAGCAGGGGTGGGCAATCCTGGTCCTGGAGGGCCGGTGTCCTGCAACTCTTAGATGTCTCCCTGGTTCAACACACTTGAATCCAACAGCTGAATCACCTCCTAAGTTCAGTCAGGTTCTCCAGAGTCCTACTAACGACCTCATTATTTGACTCAGGTGTGTTGAAGTAGAGATGCATCTAAAACCATTCTAAAAATATTTGCCACAAATCGATAGTTAACCTTTGTGTTTTATATTGAATAAATAATGTGATAGACTGGAAACTGAGTCTGGATAAGTCTGGAAGTTTCACATGAATAATGTGTAGGTTTTTTAAACTGACTGTTTAAAATTAGCCCAGCATTTGACTGTTGTTTTTGGAAATGGTTCTGTTTTCTTCCGTTGAAGTTTTTTTTCTTTGTAAATCTGCTCCGCAGGAGAGACATGGAACCCACTGAAACTGCATTATCAGCTGAGGAATGTCCGTGAACGACTGGCCAAAAACTTGGTGGAAAAAGGCGTCCTCACAACAGAGAAACAGAACTTCTTGCTTTTTGATATGACCACACATCCCCTCACCAACAACAACATCAAGCAGCGTCTCATCAAGAAGGTCCAGGAAGCTGTTCTAGACAAGTGGGTAAATGACCCTCATCGAATGGACAAGCGATTGGTGGCACTTATATTCTTAGCCCATTCTTCTGATGTGTTGGAAAATGCATTTGCCCCACTACTAGATGACCAGTATGACTTGGCCATGAAAAGAGTGCGACAGCTGCTTGAACTGGAGCCTGAGGCGGAGAGCATGAAGGCCAACACTAATGAGATGTTGTGGGCTGTGGTAGCTGCTTTCACTAAATGAGATTTAAGAGCATTGGACAGAGTCTCTGCTGGTACGCTCTGTGTACTGTTGGGTACAAATTGGAGTAATAATCCCAATAAGAGAACTTTACTGGTTGTGTTGACTGAACTGCGGGATATTCTGTTTTATTTTTTTTTTTCTTCCAGGTAACTTTTTTGTGGACCAATAATATGCTCCAAATCTGAAATTGCTATTTCACTTATCACTTTGCTAAAAATCTGAACTCAGAAAGACGAATGAAATTGTTTATGAAACAAATATGTTGATTTTTTTGTTTCTTAATATGTTAATCAAAGAGTTTGGCAAATGTAAGAATACAGTGACTAACTCTGAGATGAGTGGACATATCCATGTAAGAGCAGTGTAAAAAGTTATTTGATGCTGTTGGACCAAACGATATTATTCTGTAAGTATGCAACATCCATGTTTCCACTTGTTTCATAACAGGAAGAAGAAAGCAGAAATATGGCACAATCCAAACTCATTGTTCTGTCCTGATCTCAGAGTGCTGGCAATAAGTAGTTATTTCATGTTGGTGTTGCCTCAAACAACCCAGTGCGACAGCTGCTAGAACTGAAGCCTGAAGCAGAGAGCATGAAGGCCAACACTAAGTCAATATATGTGCTGCTTTTCTTGTTCAGTGTCAGGAGGAACTGTGTTAGAGTACATATTGACTCAAATCCCAGGTCTGATTAAAGTAACAGCTGACCTTCTGGTAGGAAGGAGATTGTTTAAATTACCTCAAAATAGGAATGCCAGAAACAAAACCAACTTTAATCAGTCACTGCTTTAGAAATGGTTAATATTTTGTATCTTTATTGTTTTAGGTACAATACAGTCTGCAGTCAGCAGAAATGGAAAATGCAGTAAGGAATGATTATGTGTATAATCTTTTCTGGATGTAGAAAGTAAACTGTTTTTGTCATACAAGTTATATGGTTATCCTGCAGACAAATTAATTTGTGATGATGTCCTTATCTATTGTACTGACGACTTGATCTGGTTCTACTAATCTTTCAAGTCTTGGCATGTGTCCAACTGATAAGTCTGAAGCTTAATTCTTGATCAGGACAGGAATAGGTCTAGCTAGTTGATGATTGATCACAAAGCTTCACTTGAAAAAAATTACTCAAGCTCCCAAACATGAAACTACTTTCTTTCTGTACAGCTCTAGCTTAAACATACTGATTCAGTAAACCTAGTCTAGTTTTAGACTTGTCTATAAGATCTTGAGGGGTTAGCTTAGCTAGTGAAATACTCAGTTCCAACTGGAACAGGGGTTAATTATGCAGGGTATTTGATGTTCAGATAATTCTGACGTGTAACTCAGATTGGTTTTATTGTTTGAAATTGTAAACAAAGCGCCTTCTTTAGTTTGTTTAATCCCTTTTACCATAAACTATCATTTGGTCCTAGTTTTGTGTCACCAAGCTCATTGTGTTGATCAACTCTTTTCTGTTATAAATGCACAGAGTTGCAGAACTGAAGAAAATGGAAGATGTTTTCTTAATAAAAGTTTTAATGTGTTTGTCTTGGATCTTGGGAGTTTCTATCAAACAAAGCTAATGTACAGAAGATAATTAGTGCCACATGAACTCTAGCATGTGGCACCAACAAATATAAGTATGCTATATTTACAGAAGTATAAATCATATTTAGAATAGCGTATGAAGAGGAATAAATTTGCTACTTTTGGTCTTGTGATCAGTTAAAAAGATGTGCTTATGGTTTAGGAAAGTCTACCAGCTGGCTTAACTAAATTGTAGCTGAAATAAACATTTATTTTCCTATTCTCTTTAGTTTCTGCAGACCTGAGAAAAATAGAATATTTGACAAACAAATGCTCCTTTTATTTAGCTTCTGGTACAAAGTAAAAGATCTTTGTGAATTGATTATGCCTGTTCATACATTAGAACACAATTGTAAAAATGAATGATTCAGCAGTCTTCAAATCAAACAAATCTGAAGATGATCTCATTCACAGCAGGGAGTCTATATAAAGTGTTCCAGTGTTTTTAGTAAGTCATTATTTACACAACATAACAAAACAACTCAGACAATATCCTGTTCCCAAAAAAGTTACAAATGATTAGACACTGATTTAACTTTACAATGAACAATGTTAATGTTAACTTAGTTTGTTTTGGGAACTAAAATGAATAAGCAGGTTATTTTAGTTCCCCAGCTGTGAAAAGGAGCCAGAAGAGTTTGTCCTCAACTTCTACCTCAAGAAGCTCAGCTTCCAACCACTGCAGGTTGTTTCTAGGAACATTTAGAGTCATTGCTGTTTTTCTATCCTACTCCGTATTTTTTTATTTCCTTTATTTAACCAGGTAAACCCCATTGAGATCTAGCTCTCATTTTCAAGAGGGACCTGGAAAGCTCTTCTCTGAGAATACCCACATAGCAGACCGACCTGGTCCGAATCTGGCCTTCTGCTGGCACATCTGGCAAACCCCTGGCACGGCAAATTGGATCTCAACCAGACTCGGACCAGATCTGGCAATGTTGGCACGGTTCACATGAGGCAGGCCACACCCGGGCCAGCTCTGTCCATGCCAAATGTGGGCCAGTTATGAAAATTATGTCACCCATGTGGTATGTGACAATTCATTTTCCCATAGGAAACCATTTCTTAAATTAAGTTCTATTTAAAAAAGAAATTAGAAAAATTATAATCTATAATATTTTTGACTTGTTACTCTAGCTGTTGTTTTTGTGTATCTAAACTTTAAATATGTTTATCGAATGTAAACATGCTTTTTGTTATTTTATTTACAACTTTACGGGTGTTGTAACTTAACTGTTAGCCTCGAGCCGTTAGCCTTTGGCTGTTGGCCAAAGTGATTCCATGTGTTCCATATTGTTCAGGTTGAAATAACATTTTTGACAGAGGGGTTTATTTATTCTTTTTATTTTCTTTATTTAAGTGCGGTTATGTAAGCACAGAAGGGAATCCTACTGAACAGCTGCCATGACGCAACCTGAGCACAGTGGACATCAGAGATGGAAACAGATTCTTCAATATATATGTTATGTTTGAAGTTAGAATGTTGTAATAAAAGAATTGTGTTGATATACATTGTGTTTTTATTAATATTGCAAACGTTAAGCTGTCTGGGACAAAAATGGCATTTACATCTGGCCCAGATGGCGCAATGAATGACGGGTCAGCTGTGGCCCAGACCTGGTTTGCCAGAGGTGAAACGGCATATGGGCCAGCTATAAGCCAGTTGGTGTGTCCTCAACCGGTCCATAGCTGGCCCAGTTCTGGCCGCATATTGGCCACATCTGGCAAACCAGCACTGGGCCATGGGGGCCCCGTCATTCATTGCGCCATGCTGGCCAGATGTAAGTGCCAGTTGTGGGCCACATCTGGCCCAGACCAATTTTTCTATGTGGGTATAGCAACCTCAAGGAATCATCCACAAAGCATGCAATGAAGCATTAGTTTCCACTGCAGGTTGTTCAATCTCAAACAACTAATGCGTCTAATAAATTCCTCAATTAGTTGCATCAGGTGTTTGAGGCAACACCTTATTTGCTAAGTTCTATTTCAAGTTGTTGAATTAGTCTGCAGTGGTAACTGAAAGTAATATGTGCTTACTCTGGGTAAACTTAAAGAGGCAGTAATATCTAAAATGTTCTTAAATCTCCCGTGGCAACCATTCAACTGTGTAAAATGCCTGAGTGAACCTAGCGCCGCTCTCCAGGACGAAGCTCCTCTGAGCTGCAATTTCCAAGCTTCCACATCACAGAGTATTCCTCCCCTTGATAAACCCATCAGCTCCTTCAGATTAGCTAGCAGCAATTGCAGAACAATTGCTGGAACTGCGCATCTGCTGAGCTCATTACACAAGCTACTTCTCAGTGCAAAGCTGATAAAACATTAAACGTTTAATAGAGGAACCATGTTGTATTGACTTCCTGACAGTGGAGTGTTGGAAAGAGCAGAATTTTCTTAGAGACAGAGGCCCGATCTCAAGGTGTTAAGTCACAAAGTCAAATTTCTTTTAAGCCATATTTGACATATAGAGCATTTTTATAACAATTACAGGTAACATAATTACTTGATTGTGCAATAAAATGATTATGTGGGTGGAAAACATAATACTGCCGCTCTAAGAATTTTGCTACTAATGTAACTGTTGGATTTTTTTTTTCAGATTAACATCAATCGTCAGATATAAATTGCATAAAATTAAATTTGAACTTTTATTAAGATTACTTGTGCATCCCTTGGCTCAATTCAGTTTTTTCTTGCAATTAAAGGTACAATAGTAATGCCACATTGTGACAGAAAGAGTAAACTGTTAATGGGTGCCACTATATTTTTTTAAAGAAGTGGAGAAAAAAAATCCTTGATGGACTTTAAAAGACCTGTCACAAGTCTTGGAGCCAGCAGGTGGTGAGATTTAAGCTTCCACACTGAAGCATATGCTGAAAGCTGAAGGGCTTCATGTCTGTCCTCCATCATGTACACTGCTATGGACCCAAAAGCACAAGACATGTAGACTGCAATTTGCTCATAAATATATGCATCATCCAAAACATATTTTGAGAGAAAATGTATACATCATCCAAAAAGGCAGTTAAAAGAACTGGACTAGTTATGGGTTTAAGCATTATTAGCTATGTCTTCCAGTAACATAATTACCCTGTAATATTTTTACATTTCCTGTCAACATAATACAAAATACACCCTGACCTCTGGGCTTAGCAAGTTTTCTGGGGGGAAACCCTGAATATGGTTAAGATCCAGACTCTGTGGAGGCTGATCCTTGAGCAAGAATGATGTCTCATGCTCCATGAACTCCTTAATCACAATTTGAACCTGATGAATCCTGTCGTGTTATGGGGGGGGGGGGGGGGGGGCATACCCTTGGCGATTGGTTTATTCGGGCTCGTGTGTGGACTCCACGCTCGGCACGCCGTCCCACCAGCACCGACCCCCCGACCCCCCGCCCC
>CAEFZY010025156.1:0-18685 GCA_903066815.1 Brachyrhaphis roseni | reverse complement strand
ATATATATATATATATATATATATATATACACATAGGAATAGATTTTGAATAAAACATACAGTGCTATTATCATGAGTTTCATTAGAGGTTGATATTCGTGCTAAACCTGTAAAACCAGTTGGTTTTACAGGTTTAGTTTCATCCTGTGTTTGGTCTGAAAAATTTTAAATCTGGCCACAGTGGCTCATGGCGCCATTTTTTTTTTATTAATGAGCGTGACACGCATGCGCCATGCTGTATAAAAATATGACTCAGCTTCTATGTGAGCATTTAAGAAAAGATGCGGCCTGCACCTGGCGGCACAGAGACACAGATCTTTGGGATTTTGAGATGACAGAAAAAGAGACAATATTAAACATCGGGGACAATGTTATCCCCAATGTTATCTCCAATGTGTAAGTCGTCTAGGATGTTTAATTTTGTCCCCAATTTATTATTTTATCTCCAGTGCTTAACATTGTCCTTGATGTTTAAGGTTAAATTGTCATTATTGTTATGTTTACTGTATCTGGAATGTTTTACTTCATCTCCAATGTTTAAAGCAAAAAGGAAACTTTCCTGGAGATGAAATTTGACATCTGATAAACATTGGCAATAATGTTAAACATCAAGGATAATGTTAAGCATAACGTTAAGCATTACTCTTGATTAAAAAAAAATAAATACATTTTTGACAACGTTAAATATCCTGTATATTAAATGCTAAACATTGGAGATAAAGTTAAACATCCTGGATGCCATTAAACAGCCACGATAACATGGAATGTTAAACATCAGACATAACAATAACCATTTTTGGCTAAAACTTAAAATTGGGGACAGAGTTAAACTTTATAGATAGACATTAGGGGCAACTTTATTTTCACACAATTTCTTAATTTGATTTCAAGTCTGCAAATCTTGGAACCTTAAGTTCAGTAACAAAGTTCTACCTTTTTCCTTTACACCTCTGAAATTAGTAATTCAGTTATAGTAACGTATGTGTTGTAGAAGTCCATACTAACAAGGAAAAACTGGCTGTTTATCCTAGAGTGTAATGGTTAAACACAAATTAAGAAGAATTTATTTGTGTACATTGGCAAGGAGTTGGTAATTATTCTATGGCTGTATGTCCGATTGTTATTTAAGTTGTCATTATTACTATTATGTTTCCATAGATTTTTCTTGTCTTATGAGTTAGTTTGTATCCAAATTGTCTATGTAATATAGTTTATTTGTTGGCCCTTTAGCACAGTATTTCGAACAGGGACATGAATATTATAGCATGGTTTTAATTACAATTTTTTGATAATTAAGACATTGTAAGTAAGTCATCACATCTAGAACATCGCAGAGACATCTGGCAGTCTACAGTGGAGACTGCCAGCCATTCTCTGTACACTGTCATCAAAAGCCAGGAAAACAAGGTCAGTGGGAGACTGAATAATGAGACAATAATGAGACAAAAATTGACAGAGATCACCTGACTCATATCATCTGGAAATTAAGCGGTTTTCTTCACTATTAAAGACATATTTGGCACCCAAAATGTATGTTTATGGCAGTGACCTGGTAAGAGAACGGGCACGTTGGTCCTGTTAGTACATTTGAAGAAAACATCACCCGGCTTACGCACAGTTTGAAAGCGTCCTGATTGCCTTGCCGGTTGACATATGGTGCACACCCTTCTGGCTTCGCGTCCGCTTATTGAAGGGGCAAGGTAGCCAATAGAAATTCAGCATTCAATATAACACAGTTCTGTTGCGTTCACTGATCAGTATGAGCTTTTTAACTTGCACTTTTTAGAAGTGTCAACATAATTTAAAATGCTGCTCAGATGAATATAAACATTCTTTGATAAAGATGGAATTTAAATCCATGAGAACACATTGTCTAATTATTCCAGGATCAATTCTGGTTGAAGAATAAAACCAAACGTTTTTTAGAACATTTATTTTCTTAACACCACTGAAATGCAGCACCAGCCCGGTAAAGTGGACAGGACAACATGGCTGCTGCTGCGTCCAGATACTACGGCGAAGGCGGCAGAGCGACAAAAAGACAGAAAACTGAAGAAGGCGGAATGACAACGGTGGGTTTTCACCGTTGCCTTTGAAGCGAATGCATCAGTGAGCCGAACTATTATAGTTTTGCTTTGCCTTAGAAAGTATTTGAGCATTAAAAACGTTATAAAACGAAAATGCTAAAACGAAAATGCTAGTAGGCGTTAGCTTGCTTAGCTATTTCACACATAGGAATGGAGTTTACATCGGCGCGTGCCCGAAAAGCTACTCAGCTGTTTCATTTAGACATCATGTTGAAGCAGGACAGTTTAAATATTATATTCATAGACAAAGAAAGACTCGTCAAAGAAATGACTAACGTCAGTGCTCGTGAAAATAAAAGCTTGTCAGATGTTGACAGATGTTGGCCAAATTAGGACAAGCTTCAGAACCAAATAAAGTATTGGTTTTATTTATAAAATATTGGAAAATACTATCCCTCTGAGATGAGAAAAACAAACAAACATCTTTATATCCAATGCATAATAAATGAATTAATTTATTGCCTACTTAATTTGTCTGAATCTATAACTTAGTTCAAAATTATTCTTAAATATAAATTGTTGGCTGAAAGTTACTTCGGCTTTGAAAATATAATGCTGATCAAATCTCTGAAATGGTCCAGCAGATGTTTCCTTTTTGTTCTCAGCTGACTGATTTGTCTCCAGTTGGACCATCTTTGGGTCTGTTGGACAGGCTTGTTCCTCTTCTAGAGTAAACCACGAGGAATTTGTTTCAAAAGTCAGACTTGATTTTTTTTTTTTTAGACTGGAAAAAGCAATAAAATAACTGCCAAATGAAACCAAGTTAATGTGTGTGGGGGAAGAACAAAGACTGTCTTGAAAAGTTGCCATTGTGGTGTAGTTTATATACCATGGATTTATAGTAAAAGTTGCATAATTTCAAAATAAAAATATCTAGTATTGTCTTGAAATGTTTAGGGTTTTTTTTTTTTTTTAAATAAAATCTACCTTTTAAGTAGCTAGAGTAAATGTTGCATATTGACTAGCTTTTATTCAATCTTGCGCTCAGTTTTGTAACTTTGTTTTATATTTTCACAAATGGAAACAGCAACAGAGAATGTTTTTCAGCATAAACATCAGAATTCAATTCTGAAATTTAATTAAAAACTATTTCCTAGTTTTGTGTAAAAATCAAACTTTGTGTTGCTAAATAAGCACGTGTTCACACATCAAATCATTTTATTTGAAAACTATTGTTGTTGACATAAAAAAAATCTGCTCTTCTTCACTTAAGTGGATTCTCAAAGCTTCAGTATGCTAAGGCTTTGCTGCTGACATGAATGTGAGGGGGAAAAAACTGTTGATATTTTGCATCTGTTTACATTACAAAACTACATTGTTTTGTGCCATTTAATAAAATGCTCTAAATAAAATTGTCACAAAAAAAAACAGTTCTCCACAGTGATTGCAGCTTTTTGGCTGATTACCAATCTTTAAAAACCCTGACCTGCTGATTCTATATTTTTGGCCGCTGGTTGATTTTTATCAGTATTATTTTCCTTTCTTAGGAAAATTATGAAGACCCTCACAAGCCGCTACCGTCTTCTGTGGTGCACATCAGGGGACTGGTGGATGGTGTGATGGAGGCTGACCTGGTGGAGGCACTACAGGAGTTTGGGACAATTAGGTAACAATAGATGTTCCTACATGTTAACTGGAGCCACAGAAGTTTAAGAAAAAAAAATACAACTAAACATTGCAACATTTAGAAATTATTGTTAATTATTTCAGCACTGTTTTATGTGATTTCTTGTCCCAGAAACTGCTGCTATGTGCTTCGTGAAGAGCATAGATGTAGTCTTTCGAAGACTTTCAAATTCACAATTTCATTATTGCAGAGTTTGGACAGTAAAGTGGAGCTTTTAGATTTGACCCTGAGTTAACAAAGAAAGATCAGAAATGTCTTTATCTGTGCTTATCTTTACGGGATGTTTTAAACTTTAACATCTTGATGAAACAAAACTCCCACAGAGATTGTAAGTGCCTTTTTCTAAAAAAATTTCAGCTATGTTGTGATGATGCCCAAGAAGCGGCAGGCGCTGGTGGAGTATGAGGACATGAACGGCTCCTGTAATGCTGTGACTTACGCAGCTGAAAACCAGGTTTACATCGCGGGCCACCCCGCCTTCATCAACTACTCCACCAGTCAGAAAATTTCTCGGCCGGGAGACTCGGACGACACCCGGAGTGTCAACAACGTGCTGCTGCTCACAATCTTGAACCCCATCTATCCCATCACCACGGTAACCTGCATCCAAATCAGTATCTGTAGTAGGTTTAGTAGTATTTAGCGCTGTGTGGCAAGTAAAACTTTATTAAACTTTACAAATTCAGTCAGTCACACTCTTGCTTTTACTTGTAATCCATAATTAAAACAGTTAAAAGAATTATATTCTATTGTTCTGTTTATGTTTAAAACATTCCTTTGGTTTTCCACAGCAGTTTGTTGTAGTTATACGTTTGAATCCCACACCACTGTTATGGCTGGAGATATTTGTTTCCTAAAACTTTCTGAACTGGCAGAATGAAAGTGAATATCTGGATTTTTTATTTTTTTTTTTTATTTGAAATAGTTCAGTTTGACTTTTTACATTCCTTAATAGAGTTGAACTATAAATCATTTGTATATACATTTTGGTAAACTGTAGAATTGTAATTCATGTGTGAATTTTATGTCCATATATAGAAAATCCCTTTGCATTTAATAAAAAAATAAATTGCAGCTTTTCCCTTCAACAAAGTGAAAGTAGTTCATGCAGTAAATAACTACACACAGTTGGGCTTTGTGATGGATTTTTATAACTTCTTACTACATGTTGTTCTATTTCTACTAAATGTTTGATTTAATATTCAGGGATTGAAAAACACTTTGTGTGTCAGAAAATGGCAAAGAAATCCTACAACAACTCTAAAAATATTCACACCCCCGGGTTCCAAGTGTTTCAACCAAGAGGTGTGGTTCTGATGGGAAATGAGGCGATACCAAAACATGTTTCCATGCCAACAATAATTTCTCACTTAAAGTGATATAACATGTTTTTTTTTTTATCATGAGAGCCTTACTACCTAAACATGTTTGGTGTCCTACAGGATGTCCTCTACACTATTTGTAACAACTGCGGGCCTGTACAGAGGATCGTGATCTTCAGAAAGAATGGTGTTCAGGCTATGGTTGAATATCCTTTACAAACATCAACTTTTTTTTATTTGGCAACACTATTTTATAAACTTTCCAAAGCAGGGTAACATTATGTTGTTACATCATATTTGAACGTCTCTTTAGGCCTTAACTTGAAGGTTCCACATTTGATTCGGTCCAGAGTGCCCAGAGGGCCAAAGCCTCTTTGAATGGAGCGGACATCTACTCTGGCTGTTGCACTCTGAAAATTGAATATGCAAAGGTATGTATGTGTTACGAGCTGCGTTTCCATTGACTGAACAACTGTGCAGTTTGACATTTTGCAAATAAATTCGCTGAATGGAAACACAGCAATTTTTAAAAATCTTGTGTGTTGGTAAAAAGTGTTGGTGATAGCATAAGGTGGTATTTTGGCCGCATTGAACATGGCATACTGCACAAAACATGAAACACTTTCCATCGTGCAATTAGCAGCCGCATGTTACTGCTGCCGCAAACCACAAAAAGGAAGACAGGAAGTAGTAAGAGGATCATGTTTTTTAACAACTTATCGCGTGAAGCAAACTTATTCACGTAAGATTTTAATGGAAGCACCGCAACTGCTACTTGTATTTTTTCGACATTGGCAGCATTTTGCCAAAATTTTGCTCATGGAAACGCATTTACTGCCTAACTGCCTCTTGCAACTGGTGAATAACCAGTCGCTAACCCAAAGTCTGATACTCTGTCTATGTTTGTTATTCCTTGCTGTCCAACAGCCCGCACGCCTTAATGTCTTCAAGAACGACCAGGACACATGGGATTACACCAACCCCAACCTAAGTGGCCAAGGTAACGTGTGTTCCCCAAACAATCCCTCTCCATTATTTTCTTCCTCTTCTTCTCTCATGTCACTACATAGGATGGTTGGGGGTTCTTCGCCTCGGGGGGGGTATTGCCTTTGTTCGCAAAGGATTGTCTCACCATGCAGTTCAGCTTAGTGCTCAAAGGCAGTATTCCCACGATGCCATCAGTCCTTATGTATTTTCTCACCACACAGCAGGAGCAAAGTAAGGGCATGAGGAGCTGCCTGGGGGCAGCGTGCATTATAGACTCATGCATGTGAAAAATATGGAGCACCCATTCTAGCAGTAGAAAAAGATGCACCACATGTCACGCAGGATCACAGCCCCTGTAGAGCATGTCACAGCTGCACTGTCTCACGTCTTTGCTTACTTAAGTCCAGGTAACATAATGCAGCGTCACAACTGATAGCATTCTGTCAAGCATAGTGGAGATTTTGTAAAAAGTGAAAGAAAGACTTATTAATAAAGGCCCCATGAAATTATACTGCAGCTCTCAAGTTTTAGCAGAATTAGAAGGTTCATCTTGGTTTGACACAGTGTTGAAATAAAATAAAATTTTCACTCAAATAACTCTTAGTAATTCTAATTACTAGAATCCAATGCCACATATTTCATGGGACCTTTAAAGGAAAATGTACAGTTTGTACTAGACATGAGAAAGAAAAACTTTTGTAGGAGATGGAGATCAGTTTTGTGGACCTATTGGCAGACCTGTCATGAAATATTTTATTGGATGATAAATTGTCCCAGAAATTATTGCAACAAATAATAGTTTTTTTGAGACCATTTTCAAGTAATGTATTCATAATGACTTAATAATGAAAGTTCTCCCTCTCAAAGGCTAACAAAAGTTTAATTTTGTACAGAATACCTCACACTGGAAAGGAAAAATATTTTAAGTATCCAAAAGAAAACAGACCAACCAAAAACAAAGAAAAGTAAAAAACACAAACAACAGAAACCACAAATAAAATGGGTTTAAAATTGCCCTTCAAAAAAATTAATAATCAGAATGGAAATTAATCGAGTTCTTTTTAATTTTTCCTATGATTAATTGCATATCTGGCTTTTTTTTAATTCTTAGGACAAAAAGATCCAAAAAAGTATCAGTTTTTCATATCAACAGCTTTGAGTCAAACAGAAACATAGCGAGGCTCATTCAGGTGTTTCTTACTGTGTTCTATTTTTGTGCTTCCTAACAACCCAGAGGTACTCCTTGTGTCCTTACTCCATAACCTCATACAGGCTTTCCATGACTTTGCAAGCAGACACAGCGACCTTCACAGCTCCGACATATCAACAACAACAAATATGCTCTATGGCACACATGGGGCACAGTTGGGCATCAAATACTGGAACACAACCTCAACTCAGTACTCCATCATCATCCACATCTCCACCAGCCGACCTGGGAGTCATGTCATGGTTGTTTTTTTTTGTTGTTTTTTTTCTTCGGTGGTGAAAAGTCGCCACGCGTTCAGTTTAGAGGGACAGAAATAACTCCCCAGGTCGTCAAACAAAACACCTCGCATATCCACCACAGTCCGACGCTGATAGATTGACAGCTCCGTTACCGGCACAGCACATTTCATCTCCAGAAACCCCCTGAGGAGTCACAACACATTGGTGATGGGGGCAGGAGTCACACTCTTGGATTTTCTTTTTTTGTTTCTTTTTGGCCTAAAAAACTAAACAAAAACAAAACACAAGCACAGGGAGCAACAGAGGATTTCAGACACACTCAGTCCGGCCAGGGAACAGACAACTACACATACTGGGGCGGTTTGCTCTCTCAAATGACACTACACCTCATCTCTACCTCCCGCCGCCGAACACACGACTGCACATCGAGCTGAGTATCCAAGGAACACGCAGCCGAGCCGCCATGACAGCACATCTTCACGCAGATATTCCAGACGACTCATTATCAAGCAGTAAATGCTTTCACTTTGCAAGAAGTGACAGCTTTCAAAGCAGATAAATAAAGCAAGTACCCATTTTTACATGAGAAGAAATACCCACAGTGGGGCCCTAACGAAGACACATCAGACACCTGTCAAGCATACAAGCACTGAGGCAAACAGATTCCAAATCCTTTTCCAAAGCTTTCCACAGTTATGGACTCTGGTGTTCTGTTTTCCCCTGTTCCTTATCCCCCTTTTTTCCCCTCCTCTCTGTGCTGTTCTTGTGTTGTTTCTGCGTTTATTTATTTTTTTTTAGTTTTTTTTTTTTTTTTTGCACTGGCCCATAGTGATGCCTCTAATGCCTCCCGTGTGATGCAGGTTTGGCTCAATGTGTCTGTGGACTGACAGCCTACTCTGAAAATGGTGCATTTGCCCTGCTTTGTGATCAGAGCACGGTAAGATGGAAATGAGCCTCTAATGGTAACTTTGAATACGCAGCGGCACCGATTGTAAAGTCAGCACTGGAACCCCGTGGATGCACTTTTTGGTCTGGAGGTGGGATGCAAGGATGGAAAGAAGCAACTAAAGACTGAGGAGGAGGATTGAGTTGAGGCTGGAGTCAGAGGTTGGAGGGTAGCATCCTTGCTGAAGACTGCCCCCTACCTGCCCACTGTGTCCTATGCTCCCTATGTGGTGCTGTAAGTACTTAATGAATGAATGAATGATCTAATGGTTCAATGTTTATGATCTACTACATGAATTCTGCTTCTGACTCTAGTTTACATTCGATGATCTCTTGTATTCATGAACCATCTGTTATTTCTCACAATGTTCCTTTGATAAAAGGAAGTGATGCATTTATTTCTGACATCTGAACTACTGTGTTTTAGCTTTTCAATCTGTTCAATGGAATCCTGGGACCTAACAATAAGTCATTAGCTGCTGTATAGTTGAAACGGTTGATGTTGATTTAGAAGCATGCGATAACTGATAAAGCAGAACTTTATTTTGTAGTTGGGGAATTTTTAATATGCTATTGCACTGCCACTAACATTTTAACCCTTATAATGTAATTTGTAAAGTCTTTAATTTCAGTTATTTTCATCTTTATAAATTAGAATATTGTTGAAAACCAAATTTATTTCCATAACCGAATCTAAAGGTGAAAAATCAAAAAAATTAATTACTCATAAAGTGATATATTTCAAGTGTTCATTTCTGTTTGTGTTGTGATTTCTAGCAAATGAAAACCCAGCTCTCTGAAAAAGCCACAGAAGAAAATGGCTGTTTGGAGCGCTTCATTAAAGCATATTAAGAGGGAAAGTCAGGTAGTAAAGAGTGAACAAGCAACAGGGATAACTTCAAGTTTAGGAGAATTGTGAAGCAAAGCCCATTGAAGAGGTTTGGGGAAATTCACTGGAGGCATTATTCAACAGCCACACACAAGTCATAATATCAGAAGAATTTATCAGGGCTAAGGAGGAGAAGAACGGAATCGTTGCTCAGTGGTCCATAGTTCTCCAGAGATGAAAATACAATTTTTGGATTTAGTTCAGAAGTCATTATTGCAGAGTGAAGAGGCATGGAAGGCAAGGTGCTTGAAGTTTCCACAGTCAGAGGTGGTTTGAGGTTCCATATCATCTGTGGTGGTGGTCCACTGGGGTTTATCAAGTCCACGGTCAACACAGTCATCTTCCAGGAAATGCTGCCGACCAGCTTTATAGTACAATGTCATTTCCCAGCAGAACATGGCACTGGCCCACATATATCTATACCTGCCATATTCACCAAGGTGTCACCTTTGCTGACTAGCCAGAAAACTGTCCAGACCTGAACTCCACAGGGACTCTGTGGAGTATTGACGAGTGGAAGATAAAAGACTAGAACCGAAAATGAAGAAAGCAAACTGGGCTTCCTCAGCACCTCATCACAACCACAGGCTGATCACCTCCACACTGCATTGAGGCAAAACAAGGACTGACCAAGTATAGAGTGCATATACCATGCATGGATATAGTTTTCAGTAGGCCCACTTCTTTGTTGGTACCTTGTTATTGCAGAGAACTGTCTTTTTTTCTAATTCTCTCTGAGATTGTGGTCCTTATTGACATCATAGTTTTGTGTCAATTTTACTCCAGCAACTCTCAGCAGCAATTAGCAAACACCCATTATATGAGCTCCTTCCCAGTGCAGCTCTGGTAAAAATCTTGATGAAGGGTTAACAGGTAAATTCTGAAAGTGGAGTGTTGGAGGAAGAGTTATTAAAGAGGCAGAGGCCCAATTTCAAGTCTAGTGTAGTACTGTATGGTTAGCAGAAGACATCCTCAGCCTTTGATGTAAGCAGCAATCTGTAATCTCGTCTGGTTTTGCAACCAAATCAGAACCTGGCTTTCCAATTCTTTTTGTTTAAATCGATTTGTAATGATATATGGTTTTTTTCTGTTAGTTTTTGGGATGAAAAATTATTCTGTAAAGTGGCTTGAAAATAATACAGCTAAATTTAAATGTATGTCTAATTTGCACACAGATGCTCCTCTTAATACAAATGACTAAAAATTTTTGTCATTGAAATTTTTCTGAACATAATCATGATTAAACCTAAATATAATGCAGCAGGCATTCCTGCATTGTGCTAAATGTTCAAGTCAGACCTCAAGTCCAAATGAAGTCAAGTTTTTAGAGATTTTTTAAAATTATTTTTAACCAGACTAAATGTCACGGTTTGATTTTGAATGTGATGCTTTTTATTTTCTATTCTCGTGTGTTTTACTTCTGTCTCATCCGGGTTGTAAAAGCTGTTTAGTTTCTAATAAAATGGCAGGAGCCGATTGTGGCACTGAGCCGTACAATCTCTTTCTGATCTGTTACATCCACATGTCTGCGCTGCTTTGATATCATTTTCTGGTGTGTTTAGTGTTACCAATTGAGTACGCTGTGTATTTGGATTTGACATGTGTATGTGTACTTGTACAGATGCAGATGGTGAAGGCAATTGGAACATATCACAAGGTGTGTTTGTGTTTATATCGGGATGATTAAGGACTCCATTTAGTGAATGCTTTGAAAGCTACGGCCACTTCTAAATAAAAAAATCTCCATTATGTTCAGCCTAAATGAACAGACGAAGCTTGCCGAACCTTTTATTACATTTTTATTTGATTTTTTTAAGAGGCCAGCTTCCTCTGTTGCATGCACTTCACTAAGTTGTCTCATAGCATGCGATAGGCCAAGTGAAGCATCTGCGCTGCATGCAGCACAAGTTGTTTGATGGGAACATTTTGACCATTTTCAGATCCTAACGCCAACCCCAACAAGCGCCAGAGGCAGCCCGCTCTCCTGGGAGACCACCCACCTGATTATGGTATTTGTCTCTCTGAGAAATTGATATGAAGTGTAGAACAATAGTTCCCACTGTAAAACATCACCTTTGGCGTTTTCTTTTTCATCTGTACTACAGGAGGTCCACAAGGAGGATATCATAGCTATAACGACGACACGTACGGCCCCCCTCCTCCCCATCGCATGGGGATGGGCATGGGGGGCCGGGGCCGTGGGAGCCAGCGCTACAGTGCAGGATACGGGCCGCCTCCGCCCGAGTACGGCCCCCATGCCGACTCCCCGGTTCTTATGGTGTACGGCCTGGAGCCGTCCAAGATCAATGCTGACAGAGTTTTTAATATCTTTTGTCTCTATGGCAACATCGAGAGGGTGAGTATAATGCTGCTTAGACCCTCCTGGGCTTTTATGGGATTTTTAAAAATTATTACTTCAAATGGGCAGTATTGTGTAAAATCTACTTTTTTGAGCTTTTCATCATGTTATTCTCTCATCAAAAACGTACCTGGAGTGTTGCCCTGATTCTTTCATGCGTGTTTGAGAAATTCTTTAGTCTCCCGTGGCAACCATTCAGCTGTGCGAAACGCCTAGGTAGACTGAGTGCCACCTTCGAGGCACAGCTCCTCCTTGGAGCTGCAGTTTTCAAGCTTCCCACCCTCTGTGACTCCCCCACTCAGCTCCTTCAGACTAGCCAACAGCAATTAGCAAACACCTGGTGCAACCGCGCATCTGCTGAGTTTATTATACGAGCTACTTCTCAGTGCTTGCTGGTATAAACATTGATAAAGGGTTAATAGAGGGGCAAGTGTTGTGATGACATCCTGAAGGTGGAGTGTCAGAAAGAGCAGGAGTATTTAAAGAGACAGAGGCCCAATTTCAAGGTGGTAAATTACAAAGTTACATTTCTTTAAGTTATATTTGATATGTATACATTTTTGTAACAATTGAAGCTAACAGTTACTTGATTTTGTTATAAAATGGCACCAAGGTTGCTCTAAAATAAATAACACTGCCCCTTAATGAAAATCTAAGACATCTTTACAGCATCACAGAAATTCAAAGTTAATCATATGACTTTATCTAACAGGATTTATTTGAAAGAGAAAGCCAAAAATATTTTTGCTGCAAATTTAAGTATAAAGGGCAGACTAGGACAGTGCTTCCCAATTCCAGTCCTCAGGGCCCCCTGCTCTGCATGTTTTAGATGTACCTCTATTCCAGAGCAGCTGATTCAAATGACTGCATAACCATCAAGTGCTGCAGAAGCCTGTTAATCAGCCACATATTCAATCCAGGTGTGTGGCGGAAGGGAAACACCTAAAACATGCAGGGCAGGGGGCCTTGAGGACTGGAATTGGGAAACACTGGACTAGGAGATTATTATTATTTTTTATTACGATGATAGTTACATTATAACAAAAGTTCACCTTGAACATAGAATCAGCCACTGGCTAGTGTCTTTTTATTTTTGTTACTTTTTTTTGGTTTTATTCTCCCCATCTTCAGGTGAAGTTCATGAAAAGTAAACCTGGAGCAGCGATGGTAGAGATGGGAGACTGTTACTCTGTGGACCGAGCCATCAGTCACCTCAACAACACCTTCCTGTTTGGACAGAAGCTCAATGTTTGGTAAAAGCTGCTGCCCAGACACATTTCCACACTGGAGTGGAGATTAATTTAAAAATCTCTGGAAGCTGAGCAAAGAGTTGAAAGAGCCGATGCCTCTCTCTCTCCCTGCAGCGTGTCCAAGCAGCAGGCCATCGTACCAGGACAGAGCTACCAGTTAGAGGACAACACCAGCAGCTTTAAAGACTTCCATGGATCTCGGAACAACCGCTTCGCCTCCCCAGAGCAAGCGGCTAAAAACCGAATCCAGCACCCCAGCAACGTGCTGCACTTCTTCAACGCCCAGCCGGAGATCACAGAGGAGTCCTTCTTCCAAGTGAGAAAAATTTCAAAACAGGAGTTCTCTCTGCTGAATAAAACGAGGCTGACGTCACGACTGCAGGTATCGCTCTAACCGAGTCTGCTTTCTCTTCCCAGATATGCGAGGAACTGGGAATTAAAAGTCCTACGAGTATTAAGCTTTTTACTGGAAAGAGTGAGTATTGTTGCCTTCTGTAGGTCTGGGTTAGATTTCAGTATTGAATCTCTTCCAGCTAGTGGTTTGTGCTGACAGGCCCTGCTGTGTGTTCCTTTTATATTGCTGTATTGGTTTTTGTCATGATCCTTGACTAAGGTTTTTGTTGTTGTTGTTCTTCTAAATGTCAACATTTCTCCCATTTCCTCTTTTACAAGTTATATTGATAGACAAGAGACTAATTAATGGTTAATTTTTGAGACACAAGTATCCTTTTAGTAAAAAGTGTTTCCATTGCAGTTTTGTGAAATAAACCAATTTCGATACGACTAAAAACCCACCTCAACTTGGCGGCAAAAAGTTTTAGCGAAAATTGGGAATTTTTTTGAAATTACAGTATTTCCATTTTTATTAAGCAAATTTATTTTCAGAATATTAAATTTTGAAAATAAATGTAATATTTGTAATGAAATTCAAATCCAGCTTGGGTTTTGAAATTCTTCTCTGATTTCAAACCATCCACATCTCATTTACAGGTGAGCGCAGTTCGTCTGGGCTGCTGGAGTGGGAATCCATCAACGATGCCATGGAAGCGCTAGCTATGGTGAACCATTACCAGATGAAAAATCCCAGTAAGTTGTCTTTTCTCTTCATTCACCAAAATGCCCAGTTCAGTTCTACTCTACAAAGAGCTTTAATGTTGTTTTCCTTCTGTTTCCTAGGTGGGCCTTATCCTTACACACTCAAGCTGTGTTTCTCAACCACACACCCTTCCAACTAATCCGCTTTCCTTCATTTCTATTGGTTTTTTGCAATAGATGTCACACTTATTTTGTCATGTTCTGTTGGAGCACTGTTGGCTAAAACTAGGATTTATGTGCTTTACAAAATCTATCTTAAATTATACCTTTTCCTTTTTGTATTCATTTTTACTTCAACTGTTTTTTTGTTTTTTTTTCAATGAGTTGTTAATTTTGTATATTCACAGTACTAAACTTGACCTCCACCCCATGTATCTGGTTTATAAATAAAGTGATGTTACCATAATGTAATGATTTCTGGTGTGTTCTTTAAATTAAAACTTTGATTTCTTTTGAACAGCCAACAGTAGTTTATCGCATTGTTGATAGTATAGAATAGGTAACAGTAGAATGCGTTTATCCTTCTTTATTTATATTTATGTGTGTGTATGTATGTATACATTATATCTCTCTCTTTATAGATCAGGCAAGAAAAAAATTGTAAGCAATGAAAGTTGTAAGCAAAGTCTATATATATTGAAAAGTAATAAACAGTGATTATTTGACTAGATCGCTGTTAGAATATAATGGTCCTTAAAGAAAGGAATCGCTAACTGTTCATGGGATAATAGAAATTCAGTCACATCCTGCAGTTGCTTCTAATTTACACAAGATGGCGCCAGATACCAGCTCATTTGCTGCTTGGTCAGCTGACATTTGTATATCGTCATACTGTATTTTTGAGATTTCGTTGCATCAGTTGCTACCAATAAATGAAGAGTTCAAGGGAAAATAAGTTAAATATAAAACACATCATGGATAAATAACTGGGTTTGAGGGCAATTAAATACATAATTGCTGCGAATAAAGATTATTTGAGAAGAACCGTGCAGAAATTTCAGAATAAATTGACTTATTTCCATTTTAGTTTTTAAAAGTGGGTATAAACAATAGATCAGTGGATATGTAGTGACAGTCAGACTTTAACATGTAGAAATCATAGGCGTCATTATTATTTTGTGCTTTAATTAGTTGGTTTTTTTTATTATTATTATTTTATAGCGCCACAGAGTTGCTACGCGCGGCCGCGTCGAGATCAGGTTCCTTAAAGTTGCGCCAATCTAGTCTTTCTGGCGCTAATTTAAAAAATCATCAAAATATAAAGTCTATAGAAAGAATTGTTGCACAGATATAGAGTTGTTGTTGGATATGTTTAACCCAATAAAATAATTTCCCAGGCTTAATCATTATGAAATATAAATGAGAGCTTTTAAAGACAACAAAACAATATACCATGTTTCCCCAACATAATGTAAAACATTAATGTTTCCAAATATATGAATATGTAGCGTCCTTAGCCATTCAGCATGCAACAAATAAACCAACAACGTTGTACTGCTTCTTACAGTGATGTATGGTGAGGTTCTTGGTTGGCGAGGCTCTAACTTAATCAAAATCATAAGACCCCCTGGATGTTGTTTACATACGGAAATTTCGCGCATGCGGACAACAAGGGCAAAAACACTATTCTTTCACATGCCGTCCACAGCCGCGCTGCCAAGGTTGAATAATTCCGTTAACTCAAATGAAACTTGGAAATATATATAAATTTTGTGCTGCACAGCAAAGGGGAAACATGTTGAAGTACAATTCAAAACCACCTTTTTCTCTCTCTCTGTATAAGCCAAGCTACAGACTTTTAAAAAAAAAAAACAGTCTGTGTGTTGCGTGTAGCTACTGTATCGCTAGCTCGTCGTTACTGTCTCTTACTCTGCAGACGCGGAATCACAATGTCTGGAATCACGAGCGCCCCCTGCCATGAGGCAGGAGAACTGCCTTCCTCACCTCGAATCTGTTCTGTTTCTGATCTCTCCTCAGCACAGGAAACACGTTACACACAGCTGGTGACAACAAACACTGCACATTATATAGATAAGCTAAATGATGGAAAATCAGTTCATATATATATATATATTTTTTTTAACAATTTAACTGGCGACGTACAGACAGGAGATCATGCTGTCATAGTCTGGCAGCCAATGCAGTTAGTGAGAGGTTGATCAATCCCAGGTGAGGCTCAGCTCTCACCAGCTGCGCTTCCGAGAAATTGCGAAAATTCAGCGATTAAAAAAAAAAAAAAAATCAAAATTGATTAAGCTAAATGAAAAATAAATACTTTATAGTACAATACACAGGGTAAAAATAGCAATAATTTATCTTATTATATTATTCTTCCATGATGACTGACCGCACGTCACTGGCTTCTTACATAAAGAAATAACCTTTCTTATCATAAAACACTGCTGCGCATATTTTCATTCTGATGTCCAAGAGCGCTCTTTTAAAGATTTCCTTTTGTTTCTTTCACGATCTCAAGCTGTCTCATCGTGCAAAATCAGGAAGAGCAGCATGTCACAAAACGCACGAAGAAGAAATAAACCGTTCTTCAAAATAAAAGCAACCAACTCTTAGCCGTTTACAGTATTCCGTTTCCTAATGTCAATTTGGTATCACAACTTATTTTATTATTCAGTTTTAAACAGTTATAGTAGCCTAGGCTAGCTACGCTGACAACATGCTAACCAAAGTCAAAACAACAAGTTAATGTTGGGTAACTATGGCAACCAGTGACAGTTTAAAAGCCCACTGACTCTTTCTGCAGTCAGGTTGCGCGCGCATCAGTGTCGTGTTAAATAAAGAATCCACCAGACAAGCCCGCTCTGAATATCAAACGAAACTGTGACGTCACCATGTGACGTTAAAGTATAACTCCAAAGGCAGAATTCTGACATCACCAGCGATTATATAAGCTCGTCACATCGATCTACTTTCATCACAACCTTAGCAGCCGTTGTTGATACATTTCTCGAGAGCATTCATTTAGCAGTTCACAGTCAGATTTTCAACTTTGTTTGGTGACATTTCTATTGTAGATTGACATCAAATTTAACGTTAAATCTTTACTGAGTTTCTACATTAGTGATTTTAGTGTACAACCTGAAACAAGCAAAGAATACAATGCAGTCCGACCAGCCTAGAGTCGAAGATGTTACATCCAACAACATTGTCGAGAGGGAATTACAGCCACCCACGATACCCAAACGCAAGAAGAAGAAGCTGTCATTTGCAGTCTGGTGGGAACTACATGGACCCAAGGAGCTTAACATTTCTGCTGAAAATATCGACCAGCAGGACGCTTCACTGGTGACTGAAAATGAGTCGATCGCCAAAGCACTGGAGACAGTGGATCAAAAAGGGGACAGACAGCCATCTGAAAGTGAGTCCAATGAGAAGAACCAGGGACCATTTAAAACCTGGTCGGAGGAAAATGTCCCCGTTGACCAAGAGATTTCTGCAGGAAACATCGAAAAGCAGAACGATCCACTGGACGGTGAAGAAGAGTCCATCACTGGAGTGCAGGAGACAATCGATACAGCAGAGAAGGAACAGCCCTCTAAGCCTAAGGGACAGCCACCAAAGACAAAGCGTGGCAAGAGGAAAATGATACCATTTCACATCTGGTTGGAGAAACATGCCCCTGCTGATCAAAGTACTGAAATGGAAGATGTTTCACTGGTTACCCAACAGGAATCAATCACCGTACCCCAGGAGACTCCAGAGAAGGAACAGTCCTTCAAGTCTGGCGATGACAATGTCCCTGTTGACCAAGAGATTTCTGCAGGAAACATCGAAAAGCAGAACGATCCACTGGACGGTGAAGAAGAGTCCATCACTGGAGTGCAGGAGACAATCGATACAGCAGAGAAGGAACAGCCCTCTAAGCCTAAGGGACAGCCACCAAAGACAAAACGTGGCAAGAGGAAAATGATACCGTTTCACATCTGGTTGGAGAAACATGCCCCTGCTGATCAAAGTACTGAAATGGAAAATGTCTCACTGGTTACCCAACAGGAATCGATCTCTGAACTGCAGGAGACTCCAGAGAAGGAACAGCCCTTCAAGTCTGGCGCTGAAAATGTTAACAAACAGGACACTTCTCTGCCTGAAGAAGAAAGTAATCAGGAAGATTCCTTAAAGGAGGAGATTTGCAAAGAGGAACCTGTGATCTCTACAACACAACTGGTCACCGAAAACAAATCCATCTCCAAAACACAGAATAAAGTGGATCAGGAAGGGGAAAAACAAACAGCAAAGACGAAGCGCATCAAGAAGACGCCGCTGTTATGGAAATCTTTCCCCGAGTCAGATGCTTGCATGGATCTTGCATTTTTTACTGAAAACATTGACATCAATAACGGTCCTCTGCCGGAAAAACAAAGTTATCAGGCAGCTTTGACCAGCAGCGAAAAGAAGACGTTTTGGAAAGTGCTCCCCAAGTCAGAACCTCGCATTAATGTAAGTTTTTTTGCTGAGAATATTGGAAACCAAAATGTTTCAATGCCGGCACAAGAACGTGACGAGGCAGCTTCCTTGAAAAAGGAAAGTTATTCCGAGACCAATGTGATTTCTACAACTCAGCTAGTCACCAAAAAGGAATCCATCTGCACACCGCAGGAGACACTGGATCCACAAGGGGAGAAATCTCCATCTATGGATAAGCCCAAGGACAACATCC
>CAEFZY010025154.1:0-21810 GCA_903066815.1 Brachyrhaphis roseni | reverse complement strand
AAATAAGGCGTATCTCTGCTTGACCAACCAGAAGGTATCTTGGACACCTAGATAAACTTAGAACGTCCCCTGATTTACAGCAAAGATCAAAGGCGAGAGCTTGTCGTGGCTTCCTGCTGTTCCAAACCCATCTGGGCCTCATAAAAGTAGTTCACACATAGTTGTGAACTGCAGAATCTCTCCCGCTATCTGTCCTTACCAAGATTCTCAGGAACAGACTTAAATTTAGTACTGGGTTCACGGAAAGGTTATCTTCACAAACCAAAGTTTGCTGTTCTGCACTCAGCACCCCAAAAGACTTAATCTTGTCTTTAATCAAAAATAATACACATATTATAGGATTAACTGTATGAAACACTAAAATAATAATTTTTCCTCAACAGTCTGTCACCTCAAAAATGAAGATGAAAGCATCTTGACTGCTTTGGAGTTGTGGGATAAATGTAGATTATTGTGCAGAAGCTAATGGGCCAAACAGCTACTAATCTTCATATTCAGTGACTTTTCACCTTTAAATTATGTGTTAAAGTATTATTTAAAGTTTACTGACTTAATCCTGTTTGGAAATGAAGCAGAAAACAGACACTAAACAATAAAACATCAAAAATGTTTAATAGAAATTTTAACACAAACTAACAGTTCTTTTCTTGCTCTTTTTTATATAACAATTTTCATCTACAAAATAATAATAAAAAAAACACAGTTAAAACAACAGCTTTACTAAAATAAACAAGGGACAGAGGTTTAAAAGGATCTTCAGCCAAACTGGTTTACTGTTTTATATATGCAGTAAAAACAAGAGCCTCCTCTTGCTACTTATGGGATGTTCTCAGTTCACAGCATTAAAATACACCAGTTACCAATAACTACAGCAGTCTGGAAATTGTAGACAATTCAGTAAGTGAAACTAATTACATTAGAATGCCCACAGCTGATGACGGGTTTAAATTGGCTACTTTAAGGTTGCATTACATTAATGTCTGCATCCTTTCCACAACGGTGGAGTTTCAGCGTCAGCTTTAGCACCTTTCTTAGTCAGCCTCACGCTGTAGGGATGTAAAGAGACGTTTCCGTTCTGATGCCCGATCACCAGGGTGTCCTCGTGCCCCCATCGAGCCAGTTGCCAGTACCCGTCCTCCTGAGCGTCCATCATTTGGGACGTCCCCCCTTCTCCAAGCTCCCACACACAGACACAGCCGCTCTGACTCAGGCCCACCACGCTGCAGCGGTTAACATCCACTTCACAAAGCCTTGCAGGGCAAAGGAAGGATTGGTGTGCATTACCTGGATGTGTAATAAACAAACTTATACAAGCCTTGTTCTCCGTCTGTCTTCATCTCACCTGCCAGTCCAGCCATCCGGAGGATACAGCCAAGTACATAAGACAGATCTTCCACTCAGAGGGTTGATGCCGACTAAAGAGAACAGAGCTGGCTCCGACCTCTCCTCTGAAAGCAAGCATTTCTCTCTTGCCCTTTTCTCTTCTTGGTCCAGGGAGCTTAGAAACTGATGTTGCAGCAGAACCAACAAAACTCCCTGCACAACATCAAACACACACAGACAGACAGTTACCACCCAGAATTTAAGCAACACAATCATTTCAAGGGTTGCTGGCTACTTACACAGTAGGAGTAACCTTTGAGACAGGCTGTGTTGGACAAACTGTCTTCAAGCAGCACTCTGCTCAGCAGCTGGTCACTCTTTAAATTCCTTCAACAAGCAAATGACAGAATAATATAATAACAATAAAACAGCTCAAAGTCAGTGAACTTGTATGCAAAACGCCTTGCCACAGATGGTCAATTGGATTTAAGATCGGACTTTCATCTGAACCATCAAACGGACCCGTTCTGTATGTTTAGGCTTGTTATCCTGCTAGAAGGTCAATCTTCACCTCAGTCTGAATATTTTTTAGCTTCCAAAATTTTTTTTTCCAGGATTGCTCCGTTACTATTTCCATGAATCTTTACATAAACTGCCCAGCTTCTTTCTCCCTGTTGTATAAGCATTACTCTACAGCATGATGCTCCCACTGTCAAGTGTCTCAGTAATGACAGAATGTTCAGGGTGATGATGTGCAGGTACTTAGACAAATCACATAACGTTTTGATAGTCACAGTCCTTTTAATATGATCTTCCACCTGAGCTGTGAAGCTCTGCAGCTCCTCCAGTGTTACCATGGGTCTACAGTTTGCTTCTATTATTTTTACAGTTTTTCTCAGTCGCTTTGGTGGATTTCTCAAATCATTTTCGACATTTGTCAAACGGTAAGTGCATTTCTCAAAATGATTAGTACAAACAGCAAAACAACATGGATTACCTGCAAAAATCAAATTTCCTCCTCAAAATCCTTAGTTCATCTCTCAAAATTAAATATTAGCATCAAAGATCATATCAGAACAAGAAGTTCTTGTTTCGTTGTATACGGAGCAGACAGTCAAATTGATTCATCATGTTGTCCAAGAACAGTGATTCTGGAGGGATGTTTTGATGTGATGAATGTTGTGAAGACAAAGTCTGTAAATTATAATTGTGGGAGATCAATGGCAAGAGACTGGACAAGATTAACTTATTTGACTCTACTGCAATTTATTGACAGACCATGTCATTGTGATATAGAAAGCAGAGCACAAAAAAAATTAAAAAAATCAATCCCCTTGAGGAAAATGGTCCATTCAGTGTGGCAGAAATTACAATTCAGTCTTCCTCTACTTTCCATCTCCATGCTGAGAAAATATTCTTCAGTGGAGTTAAGGAATGAAGAGAAGTGTGAGAGGAGCTCCATCAGCATCCTATGGAGCTGATGGAGCTCCAACATCATCACTCCAACTCTGATGATGTTGGAATGATGGAAACTGGCTTATATCCTCAGCCTCTTCCTCTGTTTCGCCTCCTTACTCCTCCTCTTCTTCTTCTGCTCCAAATCCTTGTCCTTCCTTTGTCATAGACGTAACATCGTATTGTAGTCTTGCTACATACACTATTTATCTGCCAGCTGATGGTTCATGAGATGAACCTTCAATCTATTTAGGAAACTGGTTGATCATTAGTTGATCTGATGCTTCACACACTTACCTGCTTGGAAAAAGTCAGGATTCGTCTGGGAGCAATTTACCAGTTCAGGACAGATTTAGAAAAATATCTAAAGGTAATGTATAGAAATATGTTTGATATATTTTGAGAACCTGATAAAGCAATTTTTCATGTTAAAACTTACACAATAAGGTTATGCTTAAATGTGGAGTTTGAGACAATTCAACAAAGACCCATATAATACATTCTGATCAATATGACACTAGCAACTGAAAATGTAGAAAAAAGCAGATAAGTGTACATAATCACTTGCATGATGTAAAAAAAAGCATTTGCAACTTGTTGAAAGAAATAAGAAACTGCTTTTTTTATGTGAACCAGCAACACAATGATTTGAAGATTGAACAAGTAGTTTGGAGAATTTCAATTCTGTTCTGAGAAATGCACCAAAGTGACTGAGAAAAACTGCAATGATCCTGTCAGTTCAGAAGTTCCTACACAACATGTCAAGCTTCATGATTTTCCAAACTCAACTTTCCAGAATTCTCAGTCATTTTCAGATATTTCAAAATATTGCATATACAAGAAGTTCACAAATTTCACCTAAACTTTCTACTCTGGTATGGAAAAGGAAAGAAAAGAAACTGGAAATATGGAAGGTAGAAAGAACACAACGATAGAATAAAGGATAGAAAGGAGTGAGAGGAAGGAATGAGACAAACAAGAAAGGAAAATGGAAAAACACACAAAGAAAAGAATGAAAAGTCTTTGTGGGGACATTCCTCTGACTTCCATTCATTTCTACAGCCTAACATTTACCCTAAACCTAACCCTCACCATTACATACCTAACCCTAACCAAAACTCAATTCATACCATAGTGCTAAACCTTACCCCTATCCCAAAAACAGCATTTCCCCTTGTGGGGCCCAGGCTTTGGTCACCACAAGCAGCAGTGGGTCCCCACTAAGTAATATGTGTCAGGAAAATGGTCTCCACAAGGTATTAAATACATGGTACACACACACAACCAAATGAGTGTTATATTGAATGCTTGGTATTAAAATTACAATTCCAAAAAACAATTATGGTTGATTTTTAAATTGGTCACACAGCGTTAGGTCCTCTAAACCATGATTTGGCCAAGCTTCATTCTAATATCACTTACCAGATGAAAAGGTGTCCCACTTCATCTGTACCGATGAGAGCGTCAGGGAGCCCCTCTACTGGAGCGAGGGCGCTCACACAAACACCAGGAGACACGAGAGGCTGAGGAGTCAGTAAGCTGACAGACACACAAGTTCAGAAAACTAAAAAAAGCTTGTGTATGTGTGTCAAGAGATGAGACGGACTCTTCCTTACCTGGTGCTGTCTGACAGGGTAAACACCTGCAGAGTGGAGCCTGCGGCCGAGTCGGAGGACGTAACCACTCTGGAGTTGAATAAACCAGCCACCGCCTGGATGATGTCCTCAAGTATCAGCGTCTGCCTGAGGCTGCAACAGGACAGCAGTCTGCAAAAACAGACAGTTTATATACTGATGAACTGACAAACTGATTAATCAGTACCTTTATGTCAAGGCCGAGCATTTCTCAGAAATTTCCCACTGGTTTGTCTGACTACACATTGAAACGCAGCTAAGCTGGTTGTGCCAATATGCTCTGAGGTATATCAAATGTAGCTTCAATTTTAATAAACAATTCAGATCACAATATTAAAATACAGAGCATTACCTCAGCTGTCTTATTTCCAGCTGACCAAGAGACACAAACATGAGGCCGGCGGAGTCTGGGACAGGAAACACGTTTATCACAGGCTGCAAACACAAAACATATTCCATGAATCAAGAAATATTTAGGATTCTCTTAGTACCTTGTATTTCTTCAGCTCATTAAATTACAACAAAATGTTTCAATCAGCTAAAACAACATTTCCCTACAATTACCAAAGAGACTTCCCACCACCCCAATAAGATCACAATATAACAACTGAAGCAGTTAACAGTTAATATTGTTGATTTTATTAGCCAATGTAAGTAAAGCCAGATCCCGTCAGAAGCCATTTCTGTCACAGGAACCACTGGTTGTCATGTTTCCACTCATTTCCCTTTTGGATTTTTCTGTTTTATTAGCAGTAGTTTTGCTGGCCCCTCTGTGCCTTTTTATTGTGTTTGTCCAGGTCACCAGGTCCACCTTTATGTTTTTACTTTTGGGTTTTTCTCAGACACGGAAAGTGACGGTTCTTAATCTTCTTTCTTTGTTCACAAAAAATAAAAAGCAGCTGAACAAACGGAAGTTTTAAGAAAAAAAACACGGAAGAGAATAAGCATTAAAATAAAAAGAATGTCTTAACCTGAGTCTTTCTTAAATATGTTGTGACCTCTTTGGACTTAATGCGTGTAAGCATCGAACGAGTGTTGATCACCCAAAATTAAAGAAACTGGGCTGATCAATCTACTCGCCCCTCAAAGTCAAGTCCCTATGGGAAACAATGCAAAGACACATGTGTTTCCAGTGTAATCATTTTTTCCCAATTAACCAGTTACGTAATAATGGATCAAGCAGCTTGATAAATTTGACTGGTAGCCAATCAGACCCCCATCAGAGTCCATTGTCCCCACCTTACTGTATCCAAGCATAATAATGGAAAGTTGAGTGAAAGGAAAAGGTACTAGAGGTATAACCAAAACATTAACAGCCACCAAACAAACATCCCTGGGTCATGGACTGTGACTGAATTGAATTGAAGCCAATGTTTGTTGTGAAATAAGAAGCCTGAAAACAACAAACAGAAGAAGTCACCTCACAGAAGGTCCAGGTGTGTTTGAGGCTCCAGTTACATTCTGAAGTCTGGCTCCACAGGCACACTGCCCACTTTCCTGCTGCTGCAACACACACACCGGCCGATGGGTCCGACACACAGCACACATCCACCAGAGAGCCCCCTGCTGGCGCCTGGCATGCACAAACACTGCTTACCCCACAAAGCACAGCTCAAGAGGATGCCCACAATTTTTTTACTCAGGACGTAAAAAGCAAAGCAACAAAGAACAAGTTTTACCTCCAGTGTGTGTGTGCACCTCAGTAAGAACTTCTGTGCAGGTCCGTCCGTCGTTATTCCCACTTCCATAGCCGGGCCTTGCAATTGGATCCTGGATGGAGTCAGACAGTCTTCAGGTACTTCTCTGTCACCCTGATCTCTAGGAGCTGGAGCCACTGATAAATCCTGAAGCTGACTGCAGAGAGAGGGAGGAGGAAGGCTGGAAGGGAGGGAGGTGATGGATGCAACAGGACAAAGATCCAGAGGAGACAGATCCTGTGTGAATGGGCAGGGAGACGGAGGCAGGCAGAGAGGAGGAGCAGAGGGAGAGGAGTCAGAGGGCAGGCGAGCAGCATTAGGGGTGATTCCCAGGGAGGGCAGGACCGGACTGGAAACTAGAGTGAGTGACGGATGGTAGACAGATGGCAGGCCTGCACAGGGGAATACCACTGCGTCCAGAGGAGACTTAAACAAGAACTGAGAGGCATTACTTTTAATCGCTCCATCCTCAGAAGAGTCTGTTTTAGAAGGTTCTGCAAAATCTTCTGCAGGATACTGTGGGTTTGGAATATTTACAAGTGGGTTTGCTGCAGCGGCGTTAGTGCAGCTGGTCGGAGCCTCCTCTGCTGCTTTACTTTCAGAGAAATCAAAGGAAAGCAACTGAGTGATGTGTCCGTCTACGAGTCCGAGCTCTTCTAAAGAGGGTTGCTTTTCATTTTCAGACTGCTCAACTTCTGGCTCATCTGAAAGTTGAACATCATTTTCTTTGCGCTGTGTTCGGTCCACCAGAGCCTGTGCTTCATTTGTATTTATAGATGTACACGTGCTGCTGAGGGCTTCCCCGTTTTCAGTTCCAGCTTCAAGCTCTTCAGTAAACTCTTGCACCAGTGAAACAGCTTCTGTTGATGTGTTGAGAGTGTCCGCACTGAGCTCTGCATTCCTTTCTGGAATACTTGTGTTACAAAGCTCTTCATTTAACCGCTTGCCTGTCAAATTATCGGTAACCGTGCATTGTGTCTGCTGTGGAGATGTTCGCTCGCTCTTGTTTGGACGGGGACAATTTCTGATGGCAGATGTGGAACTGAGCGGGAGGGAACAGGGCATCAGCAGATCGACGGTGCTGTGCCGGCAGCTGGAGCGTCTGCGGGTGTTGTGTGACGGGGTTGATTCCACGGCAACCTGACGGAGCTTGTGCAGCTTCAAGGAGGCAAACTGATCATCAGGGAGGTGAAAATCTTGCTGGATGTCCAGGTTCTTCAGGCGGCTGATCAAAGAGGGAAGAGAAAACGGAGCTGTCTGAGATGATGAAGAGGAGGAGGAGGAAGGCAGGAGAAGAGCCTGACAGTCTGATGAGCCTACAGGACACAAGTTAAACAAGAAAAAATAGATTATGAAATTAAGGAAACAAACAAACAAACATACAAAAAACAATCATGTAAAAACAAAATGATGCTCGTAATTAATGAGGACAGCGTGACTAAAACAGAGTTGAATGTCTACATTTGACCAGGGCAGGTAGACACTCAACTCTCAGATGTTCAAAAGTGTTCCAACATTTCCAAATCCAGCTTGAACCACATCAGACAGAGGTTACAGGTCAATATGGACAAAAATATAACATATACGTAGTATATTTTATCCTTCGTGTTTTTAGGAAGCCTCTTATGGGGGGAATCTTTCTGCCATAATTCGAGAGCACACACTTTCAGTCTGAACTTCATGTCTTTCTTCTCAAAACTTGTAATGCTTGAACTCAAAACTTCTGCTCTCTCTCTCAAATACTCACTGTGCTCTCTCAAAACTTTCTCCTCGCGCTCAAAACTTGTCTCTGCTCGGATCAACCTCTCTGCTCGATTGCAAATCATTTTCTGCTGGAGGTTGGAACAGAAAAGTACAGTCGCCTAGCAACCTCTCGGCCAATGGAATGGAAAGTGTTGTACTGGGTGTGTTTGTTTCCTTCTAGTGGGTGCGTCTGTGTGGCTACTATCGATTTAGTAGCTTTTGAATTATGGCAGAAAAATACCCCCATAATCATAGATTCCCGTTTCAATACATTATGTACTTCAGCTTTACTTCTACAGAAGTTCTCATGCTGAAATAGCTGGCTTTGACATTTCTTCCCTCTAGTAATGCACACTGTTTGGCAATGCAGGAAAGAAAGGGAGAACAACATTTGTGCTGCTATGGAGTTTCCAAAGGATACCACTAGTGTTCCACTTAGAAAGATAAATCAATATTAGAGGATTAATATCTTACTTATTTAAGCAAAAATCTTAAAAATAACACAGCCTAATAATTTTACTTCAGCAAAGTACTATCCGTCTGCAGAACCAGAATGTGTGTGTACCCCAGGTCAGAATGTGTGTGTACCCCAGGTCAGAATGTGTGTGTACCCCAGGTCAGAATGTGTGTGTATCCCAGGTCAGAATGTGTGCGTACCCCGGGTCTACCTGTGTTCATCTGTTGGGGTCTGCTGGTGCTGCTCTTCAGAAAGATAGGATATATTTTCTCCTGGTGTTCAGCAGTAAAACCAGCTGAAGAAGAAGGTTGGGCTGGACAGCTGTGGGTGGGAGTCTGCTGGAATAACACTGGCTCGATGTTTGTCTCATCGGCTTGATGGATCAACTGGGTAGACGGTGCAGGGCTGAGGGGGGGCTGGAGACCTCCTGAGGTCAGGCTACATCCTTGTTTAAGAAGCTGCTGTCTCGGAGGTCTACCCCTGCCTCTCCTCGTCCCTTTGGGTGGACGGACGCTGGGGCCCCAAAGTGAAACAGGAGCTTCCGAAACGGCAGAGGTAGAAAAGTCACTGGAACTCTGGGAATAATCTTTGGAAGTGTTAACTTTGGATGGCTTCAGAGAGTCCACAGATGTGGACGGAGTTGTGGAAGAGGGTGAATCTGTCTGCGTGTGCCGGTCTGACCTCTGTAGGCCCTGGTTTGTTCTCCTGCTGCGGCCTCGACTCCTGCGTTGTCTCCCAGCGCTCAGCTGGGACATTATGACAGCCTGCACATCTGGCTGGGTCTGGGATAGGGTCATGTGCCTTGTGGTTCTAATGTAGTACTCTACAGGGAAAGGTAGTCCTTCCACTAATGTGCAGGAGTCTAAGAGACTTACAGCATTCTCATCTGCTGCGATCCGATTATTTCCCTCTTTTATTTCTACAGAGTCCTCATGTTTTTCAATTGCTGTCATTTGGGCTCCATCATGGCTGCCCTCTTCACATGCCACTGGTTTTCTCACTTGGCTTTGACTAACACTATCTTCTCCCATCTTATTATTTATTAAACTGTTTTCTCTAGCATTTTGTCCTTTACCCTCTGTTATTAAAGCAGATCTACCGCATTTTCCATCAACTTCTGGGCCAATTTTTTCCCCCGTTTCTTCCTGGGATCTTTGATTCCCGTTTCCTATTTTGTCCCTGGTTTTGGTGTGTTCTTGCGTGCTCCAATGTGTGAGTAGCAGAGAGGGGGACTCAGATTCTGGATCAGAAAACAGCTCCTCACTTTCAATGAAGACATCTTTGTCTTTGATCGCCTGCTCCTCATCTCCAGGTCTTGTGTTTCCCGTCAGCTCCTGCTGTCCCTGGCTGTTGTCTGAGCCTTCGGGAGCATTGGCACTCCTCTTTTCCCAGCGTAAGCGGCTGCGTCTTGACCGCAGGCGCAAGGCTGGGCTGGGTCTGTGGCTGCCAGCAATGTCACTTAATAGATCTTGGGTTTTGGAGGAAGACCGATCTCCGGAAAGTGAGAATTGTATTACTTGTTGTCTCCTGATTGTACTGGATTCTACTGCACCTGATAAACATCAGATTAGTACTCATCAGTTTATTTCTGTACAGGTGTAGCTGTAATACCAATGAAATAACAGGAGTGTAAAATGAGAGACTTCAGGTTGCATTGAGTCAGACTTACCTTGACACTTTAGTGAACCTGGAGTTGCATTGTCTGTGTTAAATGTGAATGGGGAGGTGGGAATGGAAGCGTTAGATGTAATCTCTGGATCGTTCTGGTCTTGGTCTTTCTGCAGAGAAATCCTGTTTTTCACATGCCTCTTCAATGCATCCACACACTCGGCACGCTGCGTGAGAACCAACATGAGTTTATGTGGCTCATAGCTGAAATTTTTCCCCCTCGATCTTTTATCAGAGTGCTAAGCATCTATCAAACATTGTTGTTTTTCACTGCCATCTACTTGGAACTGGAGTTTGTGTTTATTGAAATGTTAGAGACATGTTCTCAAACTACCTGTTATTCAAACAACTTCAATTAGTTCTTCGTTTTGTGCCTAAAATCATAATCTGTTCCATACAGTCCTGGTTTCATAGATTTTTTTTTTAAACCACAAAAATGATGTATTATTTTTGCTAATAAAATGTATTAGCAAAATTTATTCTGATTCACCATTTTATAACTTTTCTTGTCTAATAAAATCATCCATCTAGACAAAAAAAATAAAATAAAAATACCGGCTCACAGAACATCAATTTTAAGTGTCATGATTATATTCAGCTCCTTTACTCCAACAGCCCTACATAATGTGGAGTGCAACTAACTGCTTCATAACAGCTTATTTTTAAGCAATGAATGAGTCACAGTGGTGAAACCTGAAACTGCTGCTGCACAGCAGTTTCAGGTTTCAAAGTAACTCTTTGGTTACCACTCTAGGTAACCAAAGAGTGGTGGCATCATCGTTTGTTGATGATGCCACCAACCTTGCTGAGCTCACAGGGCGAGGTTGATCAGCTAAAACCTTTCCTCTGTTTACATACCCCAGACTGCTGTGCAGCTCTGCATCGGTAGTTCAGTGAACATTTTATATGTTGAATATTATATCAAATGACTTATCTGGTCTGTTGATAGCACTGCTGCCTTGCAGCAAGAAGGTCCTAGAGATACTCTCACAGTCCAAAGAAATGACTGTCTAAATTTAAGGTGTGTGTTTGTCTCTGTGTTGCCCTGCAATGGATTGGCAACTTGTCCAAGTTGCCAATCCATTGCATCTTGCCTGTTTACTGCTGGAAATAGACCCCAGGTTCCCTTGCGGCCCTGCAAGGATAAGCATGTGAGATAATGGATGGATGTGTTAACTATTGATATTGATCACACGTGGAGATGCATAGTGGCCCAGTTGGTAGCACTGTTGCCTTGCAGCAAAAAGGTCCTGGGTTTGATTCCCGGATCTTTCTGCACAGAGTTTGCATGTTCTCCTTGTGCATGCGTGGGTTCTCTCCGGGTACTCTGGCTTACTCCCACAGTCCAAAAACATGGCAATGCACATCATCATGAACACACCATCTCTATGGTGAAACATGGCTGCAGCATCGGTGTGTCATACAAGATCTTAATCAGATAGATTGGACTTGGTGGTTGTATGAAACAAAATGTGATTTCTTTAAAATACTTTTGTAAGACCGCAATACTGGAAAGAGTGACGTCACTTTCATATTTACTTCTGATTTGTTACATTTTTTAAGTGTAGTAAAAGAATACGTGTCTCACCTTTAGTCTCTGGGCTGTCTTCAGATACTGCCTTTGTAAATGTGCCAGTTTTCTACGAAGCTGAGCAGGAATAAAACAAAGAGTAATATAGCTGAACATCACTTAACCTGAATGTGATGAGAATGTTAAGTTACCTTTTCCTTGTCATCACACTGCAGTGTGTTCCTTAGCTGTTCCTCACTGTGCAACATATTACCAATTTTGGCATCCATCCTGCTCAGCCAACACAACCTGACAAACACTTCACATATCACCAGCTACGCTGATATGTCTCGGTTTTATACGGCTATAAACATATTCTAATTATACTTATCTACACCGTTAGGGTAAATAATAAGAAGCTAACTGCAGTTTTACTTTCGTCACGAACAACCCCTAACCCCTTAAAAACCAACAGTAACAATTAAATATGCCTACAGACAAAGGCATATTAAAGTAAACTTGCCTATTTTGCAACGTCAAAGTTAAGAGTTCAGTTTGAACTCTTCCATCGGTTTGTTTATGAAGGTTTACTTCACTGTTCGATTAGCCGGGTATTGATTTACTTCTAATTTCCCGCGGCTCAGTCAGGCATCAGGAATGGAGTCAAGATGACTCGATCGGCGTCATTTGCGTAAGACGTAAGCCCTGTGCCAATATGCGCACCACACCTTACGCCCCTCTATATGCTTAATTAAATCACAATACAAATATAAACAATACAAATAAAAAAATAATAATAAAAAAGGAAAATAGGCTTATTAGTTCATTTCCTCTTGTGAGATGAGATTTTTTTTACTCAACAACAATCACTGTTTTTTTAAAATTAGTTGTGTTTTGCACGAAAAAATCCACAACAACACATAATAAAAAATATTAACCGCAACGAAAAAGAAATTAATAATCTGATATTTTCTTGGTGGTGCTATGGGGGTGCTATGACTTTTCCAGTGGGAGCTACAGCTCCCTCTAGCGTCCCCCTAGGAAACTGCAGAGCCTTTTGCTTCCACTGCCTCAACGTGTCCCAGCAGAGCGTTCTCACAGCTTGACATCAAACCCTTGGAACAGAATCTGACTTGCACATCATTTTGTGCTGTAACTGTAACTGTGTCTGTCGTTCCGTCTCAAGGTTACTTCTGTCCAATGCCGTAGTCCTTTGGTTTTTATTGATTAATTTGACATTTTCATTTTGGAGGCAACTTCAAATATTTTTAAAATCAAGAATCAGGTGCACAAGTTTCAGTTTATTAGGAGGATTCTTTGTGTCACACAGGGTCAAAATTATACATATAGGCTACATGCATTCACATATAGGCCTATGTGTAAAAATGTGAAAAACAAATACACAAAGTTTGAAACACCTTTAGTAATATTAGCTACTAATGTAGCTATCTAAAAGAGGTTTAATTCTAACTATTTTGTTAAAATGTCAATTGTTGTCTTGTCTTACATTGTATATTATTTCAGCAAATATAAACTTCTACAGTCATGATGACTAAGACTGGGCTACCTACGGTGGGTATGGAAAGTATTGCAGCCATTTACTAAAATCAAAAAAGGTCATATTATTTCTCATGAATCTACACGCCGCATCTCATCTTGACAGAAAAAAAAACAGAAATATAGAATTTTTTGCAAATTTATTAAAAATAAAAACTGAAATTTTACATGGTATTCAGAATCTTTGCTGTGACACTCATGCTGTCCATTTCCCCTGATCTTCCTTGAGAGGGTTCTACCCCTTCATCGGAGTCCAGCTGTGTTTAATTAAACTGACTAGACTTTATTAGGACAGGCACCCACCAGTTTATATAAGACCTTCCAGCTCAAAAAGAGTTATGACATAGTTGATGTGCCCTCATTTTAAAATACCAACAACATCACAGCAATGCTGGACAAAATCTAAATGTTTACAAAACTTTTTGCAGAAAACAGATTAAAAACTTTAAAAAAGTCGGAGGCTCACGCCTTCTTCCAATTCTATACTCCCATATGTTCCCTTGTTTAACCCTGCATTAACTTATTTCTTAAAATCTATAATGCTATAGTGTTTATAATTGTCTTTTATCAAATGTTTCAGCATTTGCCACAATGACATGAATGTCTTCATTAGTCACATCATTCTGATTGCTTCATTTGTTTTGTTTTTTTAAAGAAATTTGGTCAAGCCGTATTAATTTGGCACTGAAGATAATTACTAATTTTGTCGGATTTAACCCCAATCCTGTCTCTAAGCACACATAAAATGTTATACACAGGATAATATTGTGAAACCATCTACTACAGTAAGCATGATCTTGGACTGTGAAGTATTTTAAATTGGTTGTGTTTATGAGAAAGTCCTTAGCAAATCACATTGGTTTTTAGTTTGGTGAAATTGTCCTTCTCCTCAGACATCCACAGGTTAGATACTTCATGGCAGTCATACTGACATGCATCAGAGGCCCCATGTTAAACAGCATGTGGTAGAAAGCATGAACAGACAGCCCTCCAGTTTCATCGGCATACTTCAGTGCCACTATTGGCGTGTACAGCGGATTGGTCAGATTACGGAAACGAGGCCGACTTGCTTCGATCACTTTCTTGGTGCACTGTAAAAAAGAAAATATATTCACATACATTTAAATGTTCAAACAGAGTGGTGCTGATAAAGAGTAAAACATAAAGATACAATAATTTTACTTTAGCAATGTCATCAGGTGTTTGTCCAAGTGCCTCAAAAATGTCCACAGAAGAAGGAAGATAGACGTTCTTGAAGTAATGCACAGTGTCAGGATCCGCTCCAGGGTACTCCTTCTGTTTCACATCCTGAATCATCTTTGCTTCAAATTCTGTGTGCACCGGTCCTGGCTCGATCAGCGACAGGCTGTGATAAATCAGGTATATTAAGAGAAGGAGAAGACTTCAACCATGGAAACAATTATGCTATTGTTAATACAGTATATTCACTTAAAAACTAAAATCCTCAACATTGTACGTTATTAAATACTGGTAAGTTATGAAACTTTTGAGCAATGTTTTCCATTTTGAATGTTACATGCAAGTGTAAAACAGTAGCAAACATATAATCTGTCCATCCTTCTTTCTAACAGGGTGTCCACCTGTCCACCAGTGTGTCTGCTGTGGGAGTAACAGGTCCAGCTGAGAAACCCAGAAATTCCTCTCCAAGCACTTCATTTCTTCTAGGGAATCCATGGTTTATCCAAGTGAGGAAGAGAAGATAGTCCTTTCATCGCGCTCTTCATCTGCTTTGTTCAAAGAGGAGAAACAGTGGATCTGTGCTTCCACTGATTATCCAATTCTCCTGACCATGTAGACAAGGGTCAGAATGTAAAGAGATCACCAACACACAATCTGTGTGACAGGACCTCAGATTCTCTCATCTGCATCGGGTACATTCCGGATCCTTCCAGCTGATCCGTCCAAACTCTCCAACAGCAGAACCAGATATATCCTTTCAAGACATCTATTCCCCAAGATTTTGTTCTGGTTTGGACCCCATTGAAAGCAGCTAATCAGCAGACATCGCAAAGAAACTGAAATTAAACTATATTGACAACTTTCAATAAAGATGTGGATGTAAAATGTGCATTTATACTAAGTTGCTTTAAAACTGTGATGTGTAGAAACAATATGTAAGATGCTGAAGTGTATAGTTCAATGGCCATCAAACAACAAATACACTATTATGTATGTTAAGAGAGGATTCTTGCAAGAGACCCAAAAGGCATAGTTCAAGAGAATTTTAATCATAGCTTATTAAACAGTAAATCCCTTCAATGATACTTACATGACGTTAAACTTCAAAAGCTGCACAGCCAAACTCTCACAAAAACCCTCCATGGCAAACTTAGAAGCAGCATAGACGTCATTAAACACAATACCTGAAGAAAAACAGATATAATTTGAGTCTGTGGAGAGACTTAGTGGATAATATTAGCCTCTTAATCTGTTGATGTTTGTCTTTCTCCACTGCCCAAACCCCATTTAAAGTAAAGCTGGTAATGGTTTTCTGTAGGTTTTAGCATTTCTACTTACCTTGTAGTCCCATCACGCTGCTAACTACAATGATGTGTCCTCCTCTTCTTTGCTTCATGTCCGGCATCACTTCCTTGATCATCCTGATGACTCCAAAGAAATTAGTCTCAAATACTTTCTTCATCTCTTCAATAGGAATGCTTTCTATTGGACCCACCAGGCCAATGCCAGCATTGTTGACTGTTAAGGATGAGGGAAACCAGAAGATAAAGAGAGTCCAACTGTATGTGTTTATACAGTATAATATGTTTAACACATATTTTAGACATTTTAATGCTAAAAATTTCATATTTGACTTACTAAGGACATCTACGTGTCGATCCTTGATGCCGTCTATGCATTGTTTGACAGATTCTTCACTGCAGACGTCCAGCACAGCAAGAGAAAGAGTTTTCCCATATGCATCTCCAGCAACCTCTACCAGCTTGTCCTTTCGTTTCAGGTCACGCATTGTGGCTATTACTGAAAATGGGGGAAAATATGTTCTTATAGGTCTATAGTTTTCAAGATCAAGCTGCTATGAAATAAAATAAGTAAAAAGTCTTTTTTTTTTTTTTTGAGAAGCTTCCATCGGGGTAATGTTTCTATGTAGGATCCTTGATTCATTCATCCTTTTTGTCTGCAGACAGGTTTCCATTTGTGTTTGGGACAGGCTTTAACAGCACAACACCTTCAGGGTACGGCTTTAAATAAATGATGATTCGGCAGCTTGCCCAGGTTCAGTAACTGAGGTTAGACATTCAGTGTCAAACTAAGTTCATCCATAAGTCGGTGAGTTTATTGAACATAGAGCTGCACATACAAAAACACTTTACTCTGGTCCAGCACGAACATATTTATGGATACATATTAATGGCTCTTTACACATATTTGGTGTAAAAAAACTCATACTATTCCTTAATAAAATAATAAACCTTCAAATATTTATCAATAATGTCTCCAAGTTTCTGAACAGACTGATCTTATTTTTTGGAAATTAAGTTGATTTAAAGAAAGAATCATATTTCAAGAGCTAAGGTAGGGTGGCAAAAAAGAAAAATTATTGAACATTATTGAACCTCCACAATAAAAGCATCCAGTCTAGCAGCACACAGAACAGGAAACTCACATTAATCTTCATGATAACCTACAGCTGTCCTGGATCTTTAATATACAACAATCTGAGATGTAAACAATTTATTACAGTCATATTCAATAAATAAGAATATGCGTTGCAATGAGGCTTGCTTTTAAAAACACCTCTTGTAAAGAACAACTTTTAAGCAGGTAATATATTATATTATATTAATATAATACAATACACTAACAAAAAATATTATTTTTTACTAAGCTTGGATTTCTGCATTACAAATGTTTTTTTTAGTCTGGAGTAATATTTCTAATCTTAAGCTGTTTTTAATATGTGCAAGTCAAAAATAATCATGATTAACAGATTTGAAAACAATCAGTCTCTGTTAAATGAATCTACATAGTATGTTCTCCAGAACATGCTTTTTATTGTTGCTGTTCATTTATTTCACATCACATAATATACCAGAGTTAGCCATTTTTATTTACGACATACTTGACTTGTTATATGATATACTTATTTTCCATTTTTGGAAACAGGTTAGACAAAAATCCAAAATGACACTGACTCCCATGGTGCAAGGAGAGTAAAAAAAATCTGCAGAGGTGAAGATTTCAGCAACACTTGAAGTTCTACTTTATTCATAGACCAATGTGTTTTGGTTTATGGCCTTCATCAGGGCCATTCAGCCAAAACCTATTGGTCTACAAATTAAATGGTTTCTTAGCACTTCGAGTGCTGCTGTAGTCTTCACCACAACAGCTTACACACACACCTCTCACCTCTCCCTAACCCATTCCTAACCCCAAAACACACACCTCACCAACAACCTCCGATCATTGCAGATCATGTGTATGGTTGTGCAAATACAGTATAGAACATTACTGCTGCTAAACATAGCAAGTATAGTAAAAATAAATCTTAAGCTCCTGTGTGCCTAAGCAGCTCTGTTAAGGCAGCCACATTACACAGAGGTATTAGTTGTTATGTGCTTGTGGTACAGACGTATTCAGCCTGTGATCCAGAATCAAACTCTACAAGCCAAGGAATAATTAGTGAAAGCAGGGCTTTGCTGTCTCTTTTCAACTATTGCCTGAGGTGAGAGTCTAAAGACTATTCTAGAACAAAGGCAATAATGGCACAGAGAGGTGTAGTGAGCAGGGAGCATTTCCCTATGCTGGTCACTTATTCAGATTTAGATCAACTATGAGCTTTATCAAAAATATTCAACAGTTCAGGAAGTTGAGTAACATTTGTGATGGCCAAACCCATGGCCGCACTCTTAAGTAGGTAACTCTTTTTTTTTGCACAACCTTTTTTATACACACACAAAACACTTTAGTTTCAATAAAACATTTATTCAAACTAAATGTTTCAATAAATGTTGTACTGGGTAAAATTTAAAACCTCTATTTGTTAGCGAGCACATTTAGTTAATATCTGTATTTAAGTCAACTTAAAGTTCATTTTGTTTGACTAACATTAACTTTCATCAGGTAACCGATTATCATTATGCGATTATAATAATAATCTTATAATAAGATTATTATTATAAGATCTTTTGTCTTTTGTTGCCAGACAAAAGATGGGGCCAGCGCTCAGCAGGCTTAAATGCTGATTGGACAGCACCACTGGTTCCTGCTGGCAGTATATATACCCTGTGAGTCATTTCTTTGCTAGGTCAGTTATGTTTGTTTGTGCAGCCAGTTTGTTTGCTTTTTTTTTTTTGCCTGAGTTCAGTTTTGTTTTTTTGACCTCGTTTATGAGCTCAGATTTGTTTTATTTTTATTTATCTAATGCTTTGGCTTAAAATAATAATAATAAAAACCAAACTATTTTTCTAATATTTCCTGTGACGACTCCTGTTTTCAACTCGGTCCATCACACATTTATAGAATTATATTTTTCACTCATTTTAAGAAATAAAATTATTTCTAATTTTAAAGTAATTTAAATATTTAATAAATAGTATGCAGTAAATATGAAATTTGATTCAAGTTTTCTATTTTAGTTTAAATAAAACAATTATGACAATGGACTGAGAACATCACAGAACATTCAGCAGTGAAAAATGGCAGAGTAAAGAGGATTTATACAGAAAACATGAAGTGTTTTGGTCTTGGTCACTTGGTTACTTTAAAAAAAATAACTTAAGAACTACTTAATAGCTTTGTGAAACAGTTTGATATGAATTTGAATAATGACTTATGATGTTGTTCCGAGCTCTAATCTATTATGGGGACACATATATAACTATAAATGAACTAATAGTTCTGGTGGATTTAAATTGAGTACATATTTAAAATAAATAGCTTCTGTTCAGTCTGGGTCTACAAGATTCTGTGTGGCTCATTTGACTGATTGGGACTCTTCACAGTGCAGGCAAAAGTGAGGCACTGGGTAAAATTTAAAACCTGAACAGAATCCAAGCCTCCAGGAAGCATTGGTTCTCAACAGCAGAGAACCCAGACCTTCTGTACGAAGCAGAGTGTAGTACAAAGGGCTGGTTCTTACCAGGCTGGTTGACATGAACTCTGTTGAAGTTTAAAACTTTACCTGTGACATATGTAATGTGCCAGTTGGATGCTATGAAGCTTACCGGAAATTACCTGCACTGTAAACAACTAGCTTCCACTGTGAAGAGAGAAGCTCAGAGCCGAATGAGGCGGCTGTTAATGTTAATTCAATATTTGGAAGTGTGGTCAACAAGGACTCGGTGGCTTTGTTCATCTCCTCTGCTGCCATCGCTAAAACTCATTCTAGCGCAATGTAATTGTAAAACTGTCCAGAAAATTGACGTCATTGTTCACAACTTCTCCTTCTGTTCGCTGACTGGCCCAGTCAAAAATCGACCACAGACAATCCGAGTGAAGGGGAGAAATCCCAGACTGTCTGTGGATTTTAATCTCATAGGAAGGCAGTTATAGTGGAGTTAAGTTTTTTGTTCCCATAAGGAATAAGATTATTATTCAGTCATTTACTTTTAACAATGCTAGTAGACATTAAATATTGCTGTGCATGGGATGCATTCCAGTTAAAACTGCTGTTAAATAAGTTAAATAAGCGTAACGCTGCTAAAAACATACTTGACACACATTTTGACATCTTACAGAGAGAAACAATTCAGGTCATCACATTTATAATAACACAGTATATGTGTCAGGTTCTGTGTTTTTCCGTGTGTTTATTTCAAGTTCTGTGTCTCTGTGCTCTCCGTGTTGTCCTGTCCTCCCCTTGATTGATCCCAGGTGTATCTCGTTTCCTTTATTGTCTCCCTGTGTATTTAGTTCCCTGTGTCTGTTGTTCTTGGTCGGGTCCTTGTCTGAGTTATGTCTATGTTCGTCTGAGTTTAGTCTGTCTGTGACTGTATCCACTCGTTTATTGTGCGCTACCTGCTTCTAGCCCCTGTGTTCCTGCTGTGCAGTGCTGCCACAGTTGTGGACTGTTTGTTCCTGGCTGTCATTATTAAACTACTCATTTTCACCGTTTACCTGGGTCCTCAGCGTCTGCCTCACCTCACCACCTCACCTCCACTTCATGACAATATGTATCAGACTATTATATGAAGACATTGGTTGTAGTTTCATTGATGTCTACATTTGCTGAATTATGATCTTGCATTAATCTCACTTGGACTCTGACTTTGTGGAATGGTGATATATTCCGAGTAGAGCTTTGCTGTTATTGTCCATGTATTGATAATTCAGATTTTGCTGTTTTTTTGTTTTTTTTTTGCACTGATATAACAGAAACAGAAAGTTTATTAAACATAGCTGCTACTATATAACACCATTGTGGCCATTATGTGTTGTGGAGAAATAAGAGGACAGTAGAGTGAAGGTGCAATTAATCCTATTTCTGCAATAATTTGTTACTTTTCTTAAATACTTTGAAACTATAACATATTTAAATCCTACAGCAATAGAATTTAAGTTGCCAATGATCTAATCAATCCATATTCCTACCGTGATAGCGCTTCTTCTCATCCTTGGCCAGCATCACAGCCATCCTTAGGCCAATCCCAGAGGAGCAGCCAGTGATCAGGACCACTTTCTGTTCAGGACTCACCATAATTCAGCTGCCAATCCTGCTCTTTTTGCAGACCAGAAGACAGACACCTGTGCAGAGACAGTGCTAATCTGAAGTGAGAAGAAGAGCTGCAGTAAGAGGATGAAACACACAGAGAGGGAGTCACATGGAGAGGGTGAAAATCTACAACAATCCTAGGATTATCTAAGGGGATGTCCCTTCATAACAGACAGTGTGGGAAATGTGTTTATTGGTGAAATACAGGGATGGTGCTTAAAAAAAAGGGGGAAAAAAGTTAAAATGTGTGGATGGAAGCGCCTTAGATTTGCCGCCATCTAGTGGGCAGTATGCTCATTCCGGGAACTGGTCTTTCTAAAGTTATGTTACAGATTTTTTTCGTGGAGAAATAAACCGTGGTAATTCATCAATGAATCAGCAGACCTTGTTCTGCTGCTACACACACAGCCAACCATCATGTTTCACTTTAGACTGAGATAACCTCCGAATACAAAATGCATACAGAAATGATAAACTACATAAATGGAAAAAAGCACACCCCTTCTCTCTCCCAAATGTACACATGCACCCCCCCCACCCCCCACACACACACACACCCTTCTTGATTATGGCTGGCAGTCATGATTTCATAGCACTTATAGCAGGAGAAAAAAAGCTGGAAAAATGCCTGGAATCTATGTTTCCTTCAGTCACTGTCTGCAGTGCACACCTGAAACAAAACCACTCGGATCCAAGAACAGGAACTCCTAATAGTTATTATTCAGCACATTAACAGTATCTTTATTTTTGATCTTGTAATGACAAGACACCTGGCTAATAAGCCAAGTGTTTCCAAATGTGAAACCACTTTTTTCTGCATAATGGCACAAAACACAGTCCATATTACAGCTGCAATGAAAGCTACTTTTCACTTGTTACTAAAAATATTCAATTGACAGCATTTATTGCAAATTCTTTTAAAAACATTATAGGACAAACCAAATCAAGATGATATACATATACTGTATATAAGTACATCTTAACCCTTGGGGATTTTTAACAGTACAAAATGGGACATCCTGCTTAAGTATGCATATATATATATATATATATATATGTGCAAAATAAGTAAT
>CAEFZY010025151.1:0-21027 GCA_903066815.1 Brachyrhaphis roseni | reverse complement strand
TATATATATATTTTTTTTTTTTTTTTCTTTTCTTTTTTCTGAAATGTCAGTAAATATAGCAAGACATGACCTGGTGGGCCGGTCTCTGATTTTTTAGATGTTTGCTGAAGTAGATAAGCTTGGGGTATACGATCAGCTTCACATGTAAGTATCAGCCGATAAATTAGCACAGATACATTTCTTCACCGTTAGTTAATCTGTTATTAAAGTATTTTGTAGACACCTTTAAGCTTAATTTTTTTCCCCATGTTTTAATAAAAATATAATTGAAAGGAAAAAAACAGAAAATGCTTGAAGGTTAGAAACATCACGACATTTCAAACCTTAATAATGGAAAAGAATCGATATCTGTGATACAGATTACTTGTTATCAGATCGTTACCAATATATGTGATATGGCACAGCTCTGCTGAAATCACCTTATTGCTGCTTGGTTGCTATTTTTTAACTTTCCTTTTATATTTTTCATTTTCTACCATCATCAAACTTTCAAACCTGCTCCTGCATTATTACACAACACTTAAACATCCTTTAAAACACAGTTTGTTGTTTGTTAAACAATAATTTTACTAATGAAAACACAACAACATCATTAAATAGCCTCATCTGTTCAACATGGAGTTATGGAAAATGATGTCATCAGAGATGGAGGCGGATCTTGATGAAATTATTATTATTTTTTTTAACACTCTGCAGGCATAGAAAATGGATAAATAAATTAAAAGAATATTTCTTCCAACTGGCCGTTCCATCAGTTGTGGCTCCCACGCTATGCTAATGATGGAGAGGCAGAGAGCTGCAGCGTTGTTACTGTTGGACAATAACAGGAGAGATGATGAATCTGCTGCTCTGGTGTTTCCTCTGCTGGTTCAGCTGCTCCGACAGCAGGAAAGCATTCCTACGTATTTAGTTTTTCTTTGTTTTTTAAATGGAAAACCTTTATTGTTTGAAAGTTTTCTTCATGGAAGGAAGATTTTAATCTTTTCTGGTGAAAGAGGAACAATCTTCCCTGACATCAGCTCCACCAGCAGAACCACCAGCAGAACCATTGCTGGTGCAGCTGTTTTCAAGTTTAAATGAAATACTTTAAAGTGCCAGAATTATGTAAAACTGACTTTTTTGAGCTTTCCATCATGTTATAAAGTTATTCCCTCATTAAAAACATACATGGAGTGTTGCCTTGAGTCTTTCATGCATGTTTGAGAAATCCTTTAATCTCCATGGCAACCGTTCAGCTGTGCAAAGTGCCTGAATGGACCTAGTTCTGCCTTCTAGACGCAGCTCCTCCCTCACTCAGCTCCTTCAGACTAGCCAGCAGCAATCAGCAAACACCAGGTGGAACTGCTGATCTCATTACAAGAGCTACTTCTCAGAGCAACTCTGGTAGGAACATTGTTAAAGGGCTAATAGAAGAGCCATGTTGAGTTTTTAAAAAGACAGCGACCCAATTTCAAGGCATTAAATTAGGAAACATAATTTCTTTTAAGCAATATTTGATATATAAATCACTTTTATATCAACTAAGTTTAACATAGTTTATTAATCTATATGCCTAGAAAACACATAATACTGCCCCTTTAAAAAAAATTTAAAGTGTAAAAGTGTGGCCCAAAGTATAATTTCTGGACTGAAAAGATTAAATTACCAGTGCCCCATGTTTTGTAATTTTGCCTGGTAAGACTCACATTTCCCCCAAACACACACATTTCTCTCCTCTCTATCGGATACGGCCCCGCCCTAGAGACGGGACGGCTAACTATCCAGGTAACAAACTAAACCAGAGGATTTGCCTCCTAAACCTCAGATGCAAAAGTTAAAACTTCACTTGCTTCATTTCAGTCTAGACAGAGCAACCTTACCTGCTTCCTCTGCTGTGGCCACCACCAGCTGCCAGGACAATGTTTAAAATGTAGCTCTGAGAATAAAATTACAAATAAATTTATTAAAATGTATCTCATTTGTCCAAAAGTTTTGCCATTAGACTCAAAAATGTAAAGTTGAGAGCATTTGAGAGCCACTTTTTTTTCAAATTGAAATTGAAAGGCATTATTACTTAATACATTTATTTATTTATTTTGAAGACAAAAAGTAAAATTATAAAAACAATAATAAAACAAAAGATGATGCCGACTGCATGCAATTTGACTCATATTCATTGAGTAAAATAAACAATAAAAAATCTGCAAATTATTATTGATGATCTGAAATATAAATAGGGTTCTGCAAAGTTGCTGTATTAAATGACAGGCAAGTACTTTCTAAATTGTTATTTTTGGTTTATTTGTTCTCAATTTTAATCGTCTTTTTCTTTGTGTTTGGCAACAAAGGTTGGGCAGCATTTGCTGGATTTAACAAAATGTAATCAATGAGAACAGAAAGATCTCAAATTAATCGCAAACTCACTCTATTCTTGAATTATGGACAAAGGGGGCAAACAAAATCATCTAGAGGGCCAGAAATGGCCCCCGGGCCACCCTTTGGACATCCCTGTCGTAAATGCAGTTATTAAAATTTGTTAAAATAATCCCTGATGACTTCTAATTTACTCATGTCTGTTTTATTGCAAATACAGTAGAGAGGTTTCCTCTGTATATTAAACATTTCTTTTAAAAGCCTCAACAAGGCCAAATAAGCTGGATAACGTTATAATTCATATGCTACTAAAAATACCTTTAATGAAGTTTTGTTCAGTAAAAATCTGTTTCTGGGTATAAAAACTGGTGCGATTTTTAGAGTATTTTAATATGTAAATAATATCAACAGACATTATTATTATTAACAGACTTGTTATCCAGTTCTCTGGGCTTTTTGTTCATGCCATTAACCTCAACTCTAAGAATAATTTCTGTCATAAATCACACTGGCTACAAGCAGAAGTAAAGATTATTCTTCTCACTGTATTCTTTTGGCTTCATCATGAAGCTACATGGAGGTTCAATTTCATTACTTTATTAGAAAGTAAAGGTAGTTTATTTATCAATAGAACTATTTACAAATGTATACATGTGAGTTGCAAATTTCACTATAAAATTTTCTGCCTATTTTTCTGAGCACAGTTGATTTCATCAGCAGAAAAGTCTGTTGTTTCTCAAGTTTATGAAGACACATAATTAATATAAGTTTCCGCATTTTAAGCAATCTATAGTAATTTTGTCATTTTATTAATCATTAGAATTTCATAAAATGAACTTAAAATGCATCCTTGTTTTGGATTAATGTTTTTCTGTGCTTTTCATCTACGGATTGTTTCGTAGATGTTCACTGATACACACTGGTGTTCTTCTTTTTCATCAGCAGTTTCAAATTTAGCAAACTATTTTATTTGGACATTTTTAATGAAAGATGACAACAAAGACAAACGTAGTTTAGTTTTTAATCCATCTTGACATTCAGTATTTCAGGATTTCCTGTTTTCAGCTCCTCAGTTTGGACTTGTAGGAGCTTTTATCAGCAACACGTTGTGTGGAGATGATATGGATTATTCTGCTGATCTAAGAGAAAGTGATAAATGTTTTAACTTCAGGCTCAGAGTTTGATGAGGGGACTGCTGTTGCTGCAGATCCTCTGCTGCGTCAGTGACTGCAGAGCAGCGCTCAGACTCCCCGCCTGCAGCATCAGCGCTCCAACAGGCTGTTGTCACAACAGGCCGGTGTGTGTAATGTCAATACAAGGAGAGGAGAGTCGACCAGGTAAACATCATCATGTGCAGCTAGAACATGGACAGGCTCAAAGGCCGTCTTTAACCATTAAAAACACCACTCTTATTCCTTTGATGTGCAGTAAAGCAGAGTTGATTTAATGTTTTATGTTTTAATGCTCTCTATAGTGGGGACTGAAGAACAGACTCTCGATAAGCTACATTATCGCGTTTAAAGGGGCAGCATTACATAAATGTGACTTTTTTGAGCTTGACATCATGTTATAAAGTTATTCCCTCATCAAAAACATACATGGAGCGCTGCCTTAATCTCCATGGCAACCATTCAACTACGCAAAACACCCGGGTGGACCTAGCCCCGCCTTTCAGATGCAGCTCCTCCCCCACTCAGCTCCTTCAGACTAGCCAACAACAATTAGCAAACACCAATACCCGAGCTTGAATCAGGACCGATACAGATATTAATATCAGATCAGTGCATCTCTTATAGGATTATTTAAAAAAATAAACAAAATATGCACATATTAGTATATTAAAAGAGATTATTTATAACAAGTGAAACTGAAAATAAAACTGTGCTAACAACAGAGATGTACTAAAACCAGAAGGGAAGTAAACACAGGTGAAACCAGAACTAGAACCAGGGTCACTGTGAGTTGACCAGCACAAAAAGCTCAAATTAACACAGAACCAACTGCACCAGCTGGAAAAAGATAAAGAGATGAGGGCTAAAATTTGCTTTCCAAGGCGGGGGACCCGACATGTGACCCGACATGTGACCCAAACTCTTTCCAAAGGTTGAGTCGCTGGACTTTCCTCAAATTTTGAAGAGAAAATATCCTGAGAGACCGAGCTCAGGGTAAAGAGTCACCTCTCCATCTGTTCATGGCTGCACAGACAGCAGGAGTTCACACACACACACGCACGCACACATACGCCCACACCCCCCCCCACACACACACATGCACACACACGGGGGAATGTTTCCGTCACTTCAGAGGACATCGGCACCATTTCCTGTCAGTTTCAAGGAGAAACGCTGTAAACAAAGGCACTGCTTTCAGTCCCTGGGCGACGAGAGCCAACACTGAAATCTAACAGATAATATTAGGAAAGGTTTGTTTGTTTATTTCCCTCCCCAAAGCAAGACGGGGACAAGGACACCCTCACCAGAAAACAGAGAGGGTGAATACTATGGAATATTTGAAGGATTTAGTCTGAAATGTCCATGAATCCTCAGACCCAACAGGCCTGTTTCTTGTTTGCACGCCATTGATTTTTCCTGGTAAATCATCTGCTTCAGTTCCAGCTCTGAGTCAAGCTTTTCCAGCCGCAGAAGATGATGTTACCACACATTATGCATCGCTTATTAGCGGCTTCGTTAAAGGGACGTGTTGCAGGGGGAAGCAGCGCTGCAGCGGGCTGCTGACGGATCTGCTTGTCTGCAGAGTAATGGTGTCGTTCATCACGGGGTGACGCGTTATTGGTGCTTCTGCCCTGCGGACCGATTCCAGCTGCTGCTCTCAGCCAGAGAGTCTGTCTGCAGCGGCCACTGGGCCACAGGCCGGACAGAACAGGACGACACACACATTTCAATCTGCCTGGGTAAAAGGATTTCTACAGGTGGCATTCTCCCACTTTAACTGTGGAGCTAAATATCTGCAGATTTAATGAAATATGGAACACTTTCATGCAATTTGACCAAGCTGAATTAGAAATACAATTAATATTAATTCATATAACTAATACTTTTAGTAAGAGAGCAACACTTTATCTAGTCATTGGACTTGAATGATTGAAGCTTTATTTTAAGTATATTTATATATAATTTTATTTACCTTTATGCATTTGCTCTTTTTGAAGTGCAAATGCATAAAGTTTCTGTTTAAAAAACAAAACATTGATTACAGAAAGAAAAGCAAATGTTTCCCTGAAATGATCATTAGCATGAAAACCTATATATAGACAGTATATATAAATATATGGATAACACACATTTGAATTTTTTCTTTTTTAAAATATATATCTTTTCTATTTTAAGCAGAATTTTATTTTCTGTTATTTTGATTTTATTTTGTACCTGAATGTTGATTTTTGGATAGAAGATCTACCCAAAAATCATGTTGTTTGAATGTATGTTTTCAAAAACTCAATACATATATTGTTAAATAAAAAACCCATGAAGATGAAGGAACTTGAACCAGAAACAGCAGCACTTCTGCAACAGGGTCCAGTCTCTCCCATTTCAGTGGATGCTTTTTCTGATTTAAACACCTCTGATTTCCAGAACCTGTTGGACTCCCGGTTCCTCGTTACCTCAGTTTCTGTACGTTTTTCTTGTTTAGAGAAAATGCTGCTATTAACTAATTGTTTTCCCTCTTCTGTAGTTAACTTTTTCCTCGTCTCTAAAACAGAGAGTACTCCTGGTTCAGTTCATCTGTTTCTTTGCTCAGTCTAAGTCAAACCTCCAGTCAGTGGCAGATGCCCGCTTGTACTGAGCCAGGTTCTGGTTCTGGTTCTGTTGCAGGTTTCTTCTTGTTTCCTCTCCACTGTCACCCCCTGCTGGACCAGCAGGGGAGTGAATGCTACAAAAGAAATTTAGCACATTGTCTATTTATTAACAATTATTATCAATGTGACACTGAGCTGTCAGCTGTGATTGGCTGCTTGTATACATTTGTTTTTATCTGGGGAATTAAAGGAAATCCAAGCAGACGGAGCGGAGCCGCTACTGGCAGCACAAACAAAAAACTGTAGCACAAACATAGCAGAATTGATTGACGCCAAATTTGTTTGTTTGATTTTGTAAATGTAAGAGGAATGGGGAGGTTGACCTCTGGATGCTTTTTTTTTTATTAATATCATTAAAATTGACATCAATTTTGTCGGATTTGACAAATCTGACAGATTTGACCTTTAAACTTTCATTGATATCTTCAAAGCCAAAGCAGCACAAACAAAAACTTTTTGCTACATAGACTTAGCAGAGATGATTGACACCAAATTTTCTGGAATTTGAGCAAAATGTTCCAGCGCACATTTCCAGAAGTGCTGATGACTTCTGGAAACGTTTTTATAAATTTTTTCTTTTAAATGAGCGGCACAAACAAAAATTTTGCTGCACAAATGTTTGACACCAATTTTGTCAGATTTGGGTAATATGGCGGAGCTGATTGACCTTTTGACCTTTAAACTTTTATTAATATCTTCAAATCAAAAGCAGCACAGACAAACATTTTGCTGCAGAAACGTTTGACACCAATTTTGTTAGATTTGAAGAAGGTGAGGAACCGACTTCACTCAGGTGTGTGACTCAGCCTCTGAATCTGTGATCACAGGATCCAGTTTGATTCATCTAAACTTGGAGAATCCTCCCTATGGACGACATTAACAGTGAGTCTGTGTGTTGATGTTAAAGAAGCTGATAATGCAGTTTGGGTTAAGTAAGAAAGGTTTCCTGAAAACCAGAGCCTCCTCTGAGGGGCTGGACTGGACCAGATTGGATGCTGGCTGGAGGCTTCCAGTGGGCGGTCTCAGTGACAAACTCAGCGGCAGCTCTGATTGGACGTGTAGTCCCTCACTGGCGCTCCTGCCAGAGGAGGCTCTGTTTTCCTGAGAAAGTTTTCAGCATTAATTTTGATTAGGAAGTGGAGTTTGTGATTGAGATCCAGCAGGCTTATGTAAGGCGGTGACTTCCTGGGGTCAGGATCCACCTACACCTCAGCAGGCTGACAGCACACCGCGCTGAGACACATACTCCAGCTTGAAACATAAATCTCTCCATATATGCACTGACAAGGGTGACTGGATTTTGTATCCATGGCTACCTTCTCACGTAATCTGTATTATTTTTATCACAAAAGCCTTTCTGTTTTTCCTCCCGAGCCTCCTGCTAACATGATGCTGGTATACACACAGTCGCTGCTATATGAAGACGAACCGGAGCTTCCCATTGTCTCTGAACCGGAGGATGGAGGAATCAGGGGAGGATTTTAATGTGAAGAGACAAGCAGAGCTTCTCTGTTTTCACCGCATTTCTTCTTACTTGATGAAGCTGAACATCTCATCCTGCAGATTCGACTGCGAGTTTCTCTCAATGGGTTCCTCTGCAGTAAACAAGAACTATGACTGGGCAGTTAGGGTGCGTTCACACAAACCCTGTTTAGTCTGCTTTAATCAAACTTTAGTTCATTAGTCTAGAAAGTTCGGTTCGTTTGGAGATGTGTGAATGTGGAAACAAACTCTTATGTACCAAAAAAAGTGAACTCTGGTCCAGATAAAAACCTGAACTCTGGTTCTGTTTGAATGCGTCTGTGAATGCAAACGGACCGGAGACCGCTTCAAAAGCAGACTAGAGTGCAGAGCATTCTGGGTAAACACAACCAAAACAAACCTGCTAGCGAGTGAAATCAGTCATGTTCAAGAGAAATCCTCCAACCGCTAAAATCTGACGCCACTCCATTTTTTATTACGTTTTGAGAAGAAGGAAGTTGCGCTAAAGTGTCTTCTTTGAAGGGTTTTGTGGAAGTTGTTCTTGGTGCAGCGCCCCCACAGGTGAGGAGGGGAACAGGTTTTTCAAATCAATCAATCAATCAATCAATCAATCAATCAATCAATCAATCAATCAATCAATCAATCATATTTATAAAGCACCCTTCATACTGAAAGCAGCTCAAAGTGCAATTACCCACCCCACATGGAAAATGCACAGACTAAGCAGAAATGGTTCAATTCAGGAAGTACAGTTAAAAAGTCGGGTCTTGAACCTGCTCTTAAAGACAGTAACATTTCCTGTGACCCTCGGGTTCTCTGGCAGACCGGTCCACAAACTGGGCCATAATACTGGAACGAGCCTCACCATCAGTGTGAGTTCTGACTCTGGGAACTATTAGTAGTCCGGTGCCAGAGGACCTCAGGGTCCGCAGAGATTCATAAGGTATTAGCAGCAGGGTAAGATGATGCAAGACCATTAAGACATTTAAAAACCAGTAAAAGAAACTTAAAATCAATCCTGAGACGCACTGGGAGCCACTGCAATGATTTTAAAACAGGTGTGATGTGAGCCTGCCTTCTGGTCGTGGTTAGCACTCGAGCACTGAAGGCTGTGCAGAGTTTTTATAGGGAGACCAGATAGCAGGGCATTACAATAGTCTAGGAGACTGGAAATAAAAGCATGCATCAGAGTCTCAGTATTAGAGAATAGGGTGAACTCTGGCTACATTTTTTAGATGATAAAATCCTGTTTTAACTCTTTGTTTAATATGTGGAATAAAAGTGAGCTCAGAGTCAAGAAGAACGCCAAGGCTTCTGACTTGTTTTGAAAGTTTAAAAGATGCAGTTTGTATTTTTTGAACTCTAATTTCTTTCTGATCCTCTGGTCCAATTATTAAAATTCTGTTTTGTCCTGGTTGAGCTGGAGAATGTTCTGTGCAATCTTGTCTTTATGACTGAAATGTAATTAAAAAATGCAGTGATTGGCTGAGGGTCGTCCCAAGACAACGAGATGTATAACTGAGTGTCATCAGCATAACTGTATAAGCTGATCCATGGTTCCTGATGACTCCACCAAGCGGCAACATGTACAAATCACATGTTGCAAATGGTTGGTTTGATTCAGTGCAGTGAGAAAAAGAACCAAAGCAGCTGGAAATAGAACAAATTTAGCAGTTTTGGTTCATGTGTGAATGCAACTTCAAAATCATCTGCCATCAGTAGTCATCCTCTCTACAGCTGAGACCAGATACTTCGTAAACCTCGCTGGCACTAAATCAGACTAACCTGACGATGGGATTGAGGACGTCTTAGAAGTATTCTGGTCAAATATACAACATAAAAGGATAATACTGTACACTCAGATTTAAAGTAATGTGCTGCTGAGTAAGCTAATTTAGAGCAAAAAATCTCTACCTCCTGCTTGATATTGATTCAACCATCAAACTACATCAAAATGGTCTGAAACTGAAAGTAGCAGAAGTACAAATAAAAAGATGGAAATATTTCAGGGTTTTTAGAGCTCTTTATCCACACCATTTTGAAGGATCACAGGAAAGCCTTGCTGCTTGGAGAGAAAACAGGCCATCATCAGTGATTTTAAACAGGAAACACTGGACTTATTGGTTCTGCTGAGAGGGACGAGGTGAAAGAAAGATGGAGGCAGTAGGTGGGAAAAAGATTAAGATAAATGAAAGGCTCTTCTTCAGGAAACAAACAGGAAGTGTGTGAGCAGATTTAATGCACCAGATACAGTTTTGTGTCTGACCTTGATGAAACGAGAAAGGGCATCTGCCCATATAAACCTGAAGGATTTATGGAGCCCTCTGGAAAATGAAGAGGACGTCCAAGAAGGTAACAGGTCCTTGCTGGAACCTGGACATAAACCGGCTCACTGGGTCATAAATCAGGCCGTCTGGTTTCATTCTGCCTTTCTTCAGAGACCAGAAACTCTCTTCCTGCTTCAGCTGATCAGAACCGACCTGTCTGCAATCTTCTCCCGCCGGTACCGCAGGTTATCTGGTCTGAGCAGCTCAACTAGAGACCAGAATGAAGCTGAAGAGGAAGCAGATGGATGAAAAATAATGTATTTTTACTAAAAATCTAAAACTTTAATCCAGGAAACAGAAACCAGAGGATCAGATGATCAAGTGGAGATTTGATCTGGGGGAGAAACTTGGTTTAATTTTTAACTCCAACTTTCATTTAAAAAACAAAAAATGGCAACTCAAATAGTTAACTTTAGCTTCAAACTCTTCAGGCTTCTTATCTCAGTCTGACCTCAACTGCATGATTTTACCACACACTGAATATTGCTTCACATTATGGTCATTTGCTTGTGCTACTGCATTGAAACTTATTAAACAGGTTTTTAAAAAGGCAATTAAAGGAGGCCACAGTCTTATAATATTTGTCTAGTTTTAGACAAATATAACGTTTTAGGTTTTGAGAATTTTCAGTTATTTATGTTTTTAATGGGTAAAGCCATTAAAAACATATCACTAGAGAATGTTATTAAAAAGCAAAAAGCATAAGGTCGACCTTCAGAGGGGACTGAGAGGTTCAATTTAGAAAGTCTTCATTCTCAAAAATGTTTTATCAATTAAAAAATGTTAGTGCTGGAACAAACTGCCAGCTTTTAGACAGAGCGCCACCTATCTGTTCTGTAAAGCATGGTTGGCACTGCGATCAATGAACCTCAGCGACCTTTGAGGAATTTCAGGTTTTAGTTATTTTTGTGACATAATGTTGTAAATAAATTTTTTTAAATGAGCATTTTGATATAAACCTCTTGAAATAAACTTTTCCAACTTTCTATACAGTTTTTATTGTATTTCTTATTTTTATGCCTGAAATAGTGTGAATGTTTGCATCTTGTGTTTGTTTTTATGGGACTAAGATTGGAAATTAGCATTTTGCTATATCTGGTCCCATTTAAATAAAATCAGTCAGATGGCAGCTGAGACATTAAATAGTGAAACTGAAGGTTGAGGAATCTTAAGGAATGTCATGAATATTAAAAGCAAAATGGGATAAATCCCAAACAAAGTGGAACCAAAGGACAGCAGAGGATTTGCCAGTTCAGCTGAAAGGTCATCAGACCCATAGCGGGCGGCGCCGTTCCTCAGCCAGCATCGATCCATGCAGCTGCTCAGGGAGTCCCCCGCCGTCAGCCTCAGCACCGAGGCGGCCGCAGCCAGCTGGCGGCTGATGGACCCGGGTTAGCGGGTCGGAATTCCCTCCAGGCCCGGAGCGCTGCTGGAGGTCTCCATCGTGAAACGCCTGCTGGCTGAGAGAGCCATTAAACTTTCATCACCTTCAGGTTTCCATCAGCTGCTGCTCCTGGAATAAAACAACTGACTGACTAAAAGCATCTTTAACAGATCATCTGCATGTAGGAGCTGATTGTTCCTTCTGGATGCTGAACATTTTTAATACGACTGACTCCGGTTTCAAGAGGCGAGGATGAGTTTACATACAGCAGAAACACAATCGCCCTCACAGCTGCAGCTGAGACCAGACCCACCCCTCCATCTTCTTCTACAAATTACACACTAACAGTGTTTTCTGGTAGACTCAGTTTGACTGGGGACTGAAACTGCAAAACCTCTTCCATTTTCAGCTGCTGCAGTTCTCTTTTACTGCTGTTCCCCTCCTGGCCTGTGGGGGCGCTGCACCAAGAACCACTGCAGCAAATGACACAAAAACCTCTGATAAAGACACTTAGTGCAACTTCCTTCTTCACCACATGGAAACAAAACTGGAATGCAACCAGGAGAGACCTTTAACCTTTTTCTCCAAAGGCATGGCTTTATCTCCATTTGCAGATTCTGAGTGATTCCTCCATGTTGCAAAAAAACTGAGATTCTGTTTTTTTGCAAAGGGGATGATAGAAGCTGAGCCAAGCCTGGTATTGCGCACAAGCCATTTGATTGGCAGTAGACTGCTTTGATTGATTCCTCCTCAAACAACATCTCAGCCAATTCGCAACAAGACCGTAGTAGTAGGCAAGCTGCAGATTGCTGAATCTTTGGTCAAACTTTGAGGTCCAAACCTTTTTATCAACTGTGGCGGTAGAACGCATACCATGTCAACTGGACAGGGCATCAAATAAATATTCTAAGAGACTTCAGAGAAACTGAGCGCCCAAAGGTAGATGTGCCAAAATGAGATGGTCGGTCGGCGCGTCAACCACTGCATAGTGAGGAAAACCCAACCTGGCTGGAACCGAACCAGAAACGGGACAGAGTGAGACTCTATGGAGAAGAGGCTTTAACAACCCTGAGGATGAATACTTGAATGTTTCCTTATTTAATTGTGAAGATAAATTTTCTGCTTCTCCTGTCTGGATCATCTCTGGGTCTCCAAGTTGTAGCTTCATGGTGAATGTGGAGGCCAACATTCATCTGAGACCTTTTCCTTTTCTCATCCACATCAGTTCATCTCGGTCTGCATGCTGGTAGCACAGCAAGAAGATCCTGGCTTCAAATCCCAGCTGAGGTCTTCCTACATGGACTCTGCATGATCCATAAGACCAATAAAATTATGGACAACTCTGGCCATCATCTACACGAATGCTTCAGTCAGAGGCTTCTTCAAATTTGCTGTAATACACACCGCTACATCACTTTAATGCCATCACTATCTACAACTCTGAAGAATTTGAACTAATGTGAGTTACAACATTTAATAAAATAATTATGAATTTGCATGACCTCCCTGTCCATGCATGAGTTCTCTCTGGGTACTCCGGCTTCCTCCGACATCCAGAACCCAGACTGTTGGGTTAACTGGTGTTTGACCTGCGATGGATGGAGACCTGACCCCCCCAGTGACCTGAACAGACCGGTGGATATGGATGCAGCTGGACCATCAACATGGCGGCTGGACTCCAGGTTTTAAAGCAGGTTAGTTTCCATGTCAACTATTAATCTCTGCAGAACTTGGTTTCTTCTGACCAGCCTAGATTTGGTCTGACGTCGTCATTTCCCCTCAACTCCTCGAGAAGCGTTTGATTGGATGGATGTCTCCTCCTGATGCGCCTTCCTGAGCTGAAACGGGGCCAGGCTAAGAATAAGTTCTGCTGTTCAGACTGTACCACCGCTTCAGGCCCACTTCTGATTTGATTTTCTAACTTCGTCTTTGAAAAATGACCCACAAATTAAATTATCTTTGTTATTACTGTGTTCTCTCCATCAGCCGGCGTATCTGGGCCCTGAAACAGGAGCTCTGCGGTTTGATTCCTCACAGACACATTTTCTAATCTGCAGCCAACTCTGAACACGATCCGCCGTCTGTGTTCAGAGGGTTTCCTCCTCTGCAGCGAGACATCAACACATCCAGCGTGTTCCTGCAGCAGCAGAGGTGTGAGATGGCAGGTTGGGATGTGTGTGTGTGTGTGTGTGGGCGGACTCTGGCCTTTTCCCCTCCTCTCCCACGTCCTCCAGCTCTGCCGCAGCATTAGCATGCAAACGGCAGCTGCAGCGCTGCACCCCATTGCTCACTTCAAACAGCAGCACAACCCCAGCTCCCACACACACACACACAGTGTCGCACTATGACCATGTGCTCCTGTTCCTATATCACAGCAGCAGCAGAAACGGCGCTCTGCTCATGTCAATGAGACGTTTCAACATTCAGCCCACGCATTGAGTGGCACAAACAGCTAGCAGCCCACACAATGGAAGCTGCTCCCGCTCAACCAGATCATCACAGCCACATTTCTTGTTTTTATTTTTTTCACTTTTCATCCAAGTAAACACCAGAGTTAGGCTGCGGAGGAGCAGCCGCCACCGCCGCCGTCCGCCCCCCTCAGAGCTGGAACTGCTCCCTGGAGCCGCCAGGAGTCGGTGGGGTAATAATGGAGCGAAATGAAGCCGAAGCTCCGCAGGGGAAATAAATCCACCCCGAGGCTGGATGTCGGTGAGCCTGAACCTGCAGAGAGGCAAGATGAACACAAGACCTGGTCCGAGGAAACAAGCTGATGAAAATCTACCGACATCATTGGTTTCCAGATGATTCTGACTAGACAGAGGGGTCAAAAGTCCAAACTGGGTCAGGATGGTGAGAACCATCAATGGCTGCTCTGCAGCGCTCCAGTGTGGAGGTCAAACATGTCTAAGATAAGATTCCCTTCTGTTGCAGGACAAGCATCAGGTTTCCTATCTGTGGAGGAAAAGTTTAGCCAGAACCCAGCAGTAGTTCTGCCTCCTGAGTCATAAAAAGAAACACAGTGACCCGAAGGACTGAATGTCCGCAAGGACACAGGAACTTGTTCCCATCAACTGTCCTTGTCCTCCAGCTCCTCAGACGTTGTCCGTGATCCGGCCTCGGCCTCGTCTCACCGCCTCAGTGAACTCTGATTTCCCCCAAACCTTCCCGTTTCTGGTTCTATTAAGGACGGAAGAGACGGGTTGGACCCTAAAGCAACCCTGTGGGTTCAGTTCTGGTTCCGGTCCGACCTAAAGCTGAATCAGTGAGTGGTATCAGACAGTCACACAACAAAAACGCCTGAAAACGGATGAAAGAATGAAACCCAGGAAGAAGGGTAGCGTGTCTCAAAGCGTTTCTGTCGTTCCTGTTTAGCTTCTGAGGTTTTTTTCAAGGACAAACAGATGAAAACTCCGAATGTTAAAGGCAGAAAATTCACTTTAAAACAAAAAGTTTTGTCTAAATCAGAAAAGCCTCAAGCAAGTTCCTCCCTTTATGGATGTTCTGCATCTTGTTTATGAATATTTATTGTCAGAGTCTCTGACAGTCAGCGAACTTGGACCCAATCTGTTTCCATAGCAACACGGTCCAATAAGAGTACTCGTCCCGTCAGCTTTAAAGGCTGATTTTATGAGTTACGAGTTCAGGTGTCAGAAAAACGTATACGAGTTCAACTATGAGCTGCAGCAGCTTCTAAGTGTTTAGATGAAAACGAGCTGCGGCAGATCTTCTGGTTCTGAATGAAGAACCTGTTTGTGTTTAAATTATTGTGGTGCAGCAGCTTCTACATGCTGTTTTCTACCTTGTTGTCTCTGCAGCTCACTGCAGCCCAGAGCCAGATCCTCTGATGTGACTGAATCATGTAGGCGCTGCAGCGCCTGCTAGACATCGACACCATGGCAACAACACAAAGCTGCGTGCTTACATAAAGGCGACCAGAGATCCAGGAGAACAAGGCAAACCGATCAGAAGTTGATGCTCGTTTCATCTGATCCCAGATCAGCTTCATTCACGCCTCAAAGCGGCAGGAACAGGACGAGTCAGAGCTGTAGGTGGATGACCGGCCAGCGGACATGATGGAGTCACTAAGGTCACCGTAGAAGGAACCTCTGCAGGACTTCACATCCTGATGCTTCTCTTCTAACCGATATTTCACAATAAAAGCCCTGCTGAGAAAACTTAATGGACTGCTCAAAGGGCTAGAACTAGAAACATAGTGCCATCTAATACCAGTCAAGTAACTACCTTCAGGTGTTTTAAAAAATTCTACATTTATCAAATATGACTTAAAGAAATACTACTTTCTGATTCAACACCGTGAAATTGAGCCTCTGTCTCTTTAAGAAGCTCCTGGTCTTTTTGAAGCTCCGTCTTCAGGAAGTCATCACAGCCCCGGCTCCAGACGGGTTTAACAGGGGGGGCATCTACTTATTTTGGGGGGGCAAAATGAATCTACGTATCTGAACATAGACATTAACATTAACAAGCTTAAGTTGCTGTATTATTAGCTAGTCATCTTTTAGCTAACATTACCAACAGCTTTACTCAACTAAGTCGGTAGTTTGGGAGAAAAACTGTGCAAAGTTCTTTGTGTTTTGCTGTTTGTTGCCATGATTCTAACACACCTGAGCAGCTCTGCACAGCAGCAGCAGGTCTCCTTCGATGCTGAGCAAGCATCTCAGCGTTCATGTTGCGTTTGAAGGCAGCTCGGAAAAACAGGTTACGACTTGTTAACAACGGATTAAACAGTTTTAACTGCTAAAAGGACACAGATATGGGAAGTGCTGAAGCCCCTATTGTATCAAATTGATATAAGAATAACAGAGTTGGCCGTTCTAAGGTAAAAAACAACAAACAGCCTCCAGTCCAGGGGTGCACGGCTGAATCTGTGGGCGGGCAATGCCCCCCAAAATCCCCCAATGCCGCCGGGCCTGAGTCACCACAACATGGCTTCTCTATTAACCCTTTAATATTTTTACTAGTGTTGCTCTGACAAGTAGCTCCTATAATGAGCTCAGCAGTTACTGCACTTCCACCAACGGTTTGCTAATTGCTGCTGGCTAGTCTGAAGGAGCTGGTTGGGCTGCTCCGTGAGGCAGAAGCTTGGAAACTGCAGCTCTGAGAAGGAGCTGCATCTCAAAGGCAGGGCTAGGTCCACCCAGGCGTTTTGCAGCTGAATGGTTGCCATGGAGATTAAAGGATTTCTCAGACATGCATGAAAGAATCAAAGCAACACTCCAGGTTTCTTTTTGATGAGGAAATAAAATCATAACGTGATACAAAACTAAAAAAACGTTTATTTTGTTTCCAGATTTCAGTGGATTCCAGATTAAAAGTTGAACGTTACTCAATGTTCACCTGAGGGAACACTGTTCTGACTGATGCATTTCTACCTGCAGATCCTTTGATTTTCCTCTCATTGATTAGAATTTTACTGGTTTAAATGTTTTTGTTAAGGCCTCAGAAATCTGACATTTTGTCTCCGTTTATGTAAATGAAGCTTCGCCTTTTGTTTTAATAATGGATGATTTCTCTGTTCTCGTCGGGGATAAACTGTTCTGGTGGGTGGCTTCATGCATTGTTAGCACTTATATAACACATGAATAAAGATGGTGGTGAAAACATCTCAGTTTGGGTGAATCACAGCCGGTGGAGTGCAGAAAAACAACAGGTAGCAGCGAATCTGTCACCGAGCTGCTGGGAGCGGAGAATGCTGTTTCCTCCAGAGCGGCTGATGAAGAGGAGCTGCTTCACATCTTCATCACCGTCAGCAGAAACTCGGATCTGATCTCCTCCTATTGGTTCACAGGTGGCAGAGAACCCAAAACCTGTAAACAAGTAAAAGAAGTTCTACTTCAACATACTTTTACTCAACTAAAAGTAAATAGTAAGTAGTAAGTACTTACTTAAGTAGTAAAAAAGTATTTGGTATAAAGTCTACAAAGTACTGAAAACTGATCAAATAATCAGTTATTTAATATTTAATAATTGCATCATCTGATGGACCAAAATATGAAGTTAATTGGAAATGTTGGTATTTTAAGGACGAAAATATTTTATTAATAACAAAATCAGGCAAAATATATTTTTCAAATAAGTTGCATGTCTGGTGAATTTTTGGTTTTTATTCAGTGGGCAGAGAATCCAGAAATTTTACTCAAATAATAGTAGAAATACTTCATAATAAAATTACTCAAGTAAAAGTAACAAGTACAGCATAGTAACAAATACTCCTAAAAGTAAATTTTTTCACAAAGGTTGCTAAATGTATCTGAGTAAGTGTAACTAAAACCCAATTGAGCTCACAGCTGCACAGTAACAGGGCTTTCAGGAAGATCGATGGTTCAAACCAGGAAAGGGTCAAAGGTCGTTCAGGACGACGCTCCGACATGCAGCCGGTTCTGTCATTGACCCAAATCCCCCCCTACAATTAGAACGGGATTGTTTTCATCACTCAGATTAAATGTGCTGCTTCAGCGTTGACGGCACATTAACGTTGACCGACTGGAAATTTAATGAAATGTTAGGAAACAACCACAAAATGAGAACCGGCTTCACGGCCGCCGGGCTCCGACCCAAACTCCATGCCTGGTTCTGCCTGCTCGGCCCGCTGGGCCTTGATTCAATCAGCAGGAACTGTGAACCAGTTTCTGGGACGACCAGCTGAAGTCTGGAGCTGCTGATGTTCAGGGTGAAGGAGAAAAACTGAGTCATTCCAACACGATTCTGGGTGATGTCTCATCGTCCCTCCTGACGGTTCCGGTTCCGCCTCGGGTCCGTTTCTATTTCTGCTTGTTTCAGAGATCTGAAGGAGAAATCTGAAGCAGCTACCAGAACCTTGGTTAACAAGAAGGTCGACACAAACATCAGGTGTGTCATTTCCTCCAGATTCCAGGTGGATTTTAGAAACAATCCAACTTCATGTCATAATTATGAACATATCAGTCAAAAAAGATGTAATTTTATCAGAGTCAGCATTTCTAGTGTTGCTTTGAAAGTCTATTCCAGATAAGTTAGAAAAATATATCAGTATAGATATATGGAATAAAAAGATGGTATAACTCCTAAAAATCAAAAACAAATAAAAACATCTCCTGAAATGACTTTGGACAGTAAAAATACCTGTACTGTACTTTTAAAATCGGACTGCCACTTTCTAAAAATGCATATGGTAGTTAGCACTCAGTTCACTGGGTTCCGCCATTTTGGATGTTGCAGTTACGATGCAGAGCCGCTAGTCAATAACGTTCCAATTCTCCAGTTTTTACAGGGTTGTAATCAATGCGCTCAGACCTTTAGGATTTCAATATTCTGCAGCTCTGATTGGCTGTCGGTTGCTTCTGTTTCTGCCTGATCAGCTGACATGGCTCACTATCACCCTCTAGTGGCTGTGTAAATGAAACCCTCTCCATTCCTGATCTGCATGTGGCTGAGTGGCGTCCATGTTGGATTTTCCCTCCTGGCTGCTCTGCCTGGTTCTGACACGATTCTGTCAGGCTGAATTACTTACCAGCTGCTTCCTGACCGACCAACTGTTGCCGGCTGCTGCTCCTCCAGGACCGTAAATATTTCACCAGGCGTCGCAGCGTTTGACTTCACTTTCTGAGTCATCCGTCCAAACATCCACCTGCTGCCGGATCGGCTCCAGAAATATTTTGGTTTATTCAACCTGTCAGAGGAAAGATTTCACCATGTTATTCAAACTTTTATAAATATCAGTGTTCCAAACTAAGTATTTAATTCACAAGATAAATATCTACTATACAAGCCATATATTTAGCTTGTAAATTAATTATTTAGTTTGCAAACTAAATATTTAGTTTGGAAAATAAATACTTTGTCTGAAGCTAAATATTTAGTTTGTAAATCCATATTTATTAAGTTTGGAACTAAGTAAATATTTAGCTGTACACTAAATATTTACTTTCCAAACTAAACATTTATTTTCCAAACTAAATATTTAGCTCATAGCTAACTATGTTACAAGCTATTTTTTTTATGTAACAACCTAAATATTTAAATGTTTAGTTTGGAAAATAAATATTTAGTTTCAAACTACATATTTAATTAGCAAAATAAATATTTAATTCGGGGATAAATAATTAATTTCTAAACTAAATATTTAGTTTCACTCAAACATTTAGTGTGGAACTAAAAATTTCGATTGCGAATATTTAATTTGATGACTAAATAATTAGTTTGCAAACTAAATATTTACCTTGTGAATTATTTAGTTTGGAACTTTGACATGAAAATATGACTTTGAAAGATGAGAATTTTTCTCAACATTGCTGGTAATTTTTTACTGTGTAACTTTACAAATGGAAACCCCAAACCAGCCCGGTTCTGGTTGTTTACCAGCTGCAGTCGGCCCGGTTCTGGTTGTTTACCAGCTGCAGTCGGCCCGGTTCTGGTTGTTTAGCTCTCTGCTGTCCCAGGAGTCCAGAACCGTCTTCGTCCCCCCGAGCAGCAGTTCCTCCTCCTCTTCCTCCCCAGTTCAGGGCCGAACGGATCAGATCTGAGCTCTCTGGGAGAATCAGCTGTGAACAGCTGCGGTTCTGCCTTTGGCTCCAGCATATTAATGCGGTTCTGATTCAAACACAGGTTGTTTAAAGCTGCAGTGACTATCAGAAAAAATATATATTTTACATATTTGTTGAAACTGTCACTATGTCGTGATAATTTAATGCGTCTCTGTCTTTTCCCAGTGCTAACTAGAAACAACCAATCAGAGCAAAGAGGCTGGTCTTAGCGCTGTCAATCACAATTTGGTGTGGCGCTGCTCATTCCCAACACTTTTTCAGCTTGAAAGGCTAATAAATGCATTTATAAACATAAAAACAAAGAATATATCTATAATTTCTGTATGTTTCAACTTTATAAACACACAGTATAGTTCAAGTTCTAGTTTTTCCCCATTAATTTCTGTTTTACTTTATTTCAGAAAATGTTTTCTTAATTTCAGCTTTTGTTATCTTGTTAGTTTTAGTCAACTACAATAGTCTTGGTTTGGATCAGAGTTTTAAAAGTCTGAAATTGAGACCTGAGGTCAGGTTCACAGCTTTTCATACCAGAACATTTTATCCCCGTTCTGGATTTTAAAGGACAGATTCATGCGGAGCAGGAATAAACCCAGGGAGCTGCTGCTGCTGAGCCGTCAGCCGAGGAGAAAATAGCTTCAGGAAACACTTTCCCTCTCCGTAAGGCGAGGCTCTAATAACCAGCCTGTCCAAACTGTCCTCAGCTAAAGCTGCTAGCTGCTGTCAGATCTGTTCAGGAAAGCTCCATGTTCCCCCTTTAGCTCTACATTAACCTTTGACCTTTCCGTAGAATCAGGAGATAAAAGACCAGGTGAGCAGGAGGAAAGTGGCTCATCTACACCCTGAAGGTGGTGGAGCTCCACAAGGCCTGAAATGGCTCCTCTATCTGAAAGGCCTGGAGTTCTGATAAAACCAGGAACTACATCACATAGAACTACATCTATGTCATGTAGTTCTATGTGATGTAGTTCACATAGAACTATGTGAATTACATCACATAGTTCTACACCACCTGGTTCTACATCACATAGTTCTACACCACCTGGTTCTACATCACATAGTTCTACACCACCTGGTTCTACATCACCTGGTTCTACATCACATAGTTCTACACCACCTGGTTCTACA
>CAEFZY010025142.1:0-12467 GCA_903066815.1 Brachyrhaphis roseni | reverse complement strand
CTGTTACAAAATGTTCTCACCTGTCTTTATGTTCTGGTCTTAATGGTGTTTTATTCTCATCGTCTCTGTGAACAGAATAGTCATCAGAATTTAAGAGGTTTTTATGTGGCACGGGTTAAATATGCTAATGAAGAAAATTACCTGTTTTGGAGATTTTTGTGCCTCCAGACGGTGATGATTACAACACCACAACAAGTCAAAGCTATACCAGCGACAACTCCAATGATAAAGAAAATTTCTTTGAGAAAAAGAAGAGAAATGTTTAATGGATCAACACAGAAAACGGAAATCAAACTTTTACACATGAAAACTTACTCAGATCTTTAGACTCCTGAATCTCATCAACACGTAAACTAGATTGTTTCTTTAGCTCTGTCAGAGAAAGTCAACTTGAGAATCTCAAACTGATCATCAGTCTATAAACTGAGAGTTTCAGAAAGTTCCTCACCATCATCAGACGTCTCTGTGAGTCCAGGAACGATGACCAGCAGCTCTCTGGGAGCAGCAGAGTCCAGTGACACTGAACATCCAACCTGTGTGTTACTGAGAGCTGAGAGCAGAGCTGTAGTGGTGACGGTGATGGTACCGTTGGTGTTGGTCTCTCTGCTGGTGTTGTACTGGGAGAAGCTGAGGTTCTGATGGAGAACAGTCAGTGTTACCATGGGAACAGGTCGACCTGTGGCTGAACAGGTCACCACCGACCCTGGAGGAGAGTTTGATCTGCTGACATCAATGAAGGGTCCATGCAGCTCTGCAAGGGAAAACACAGAAAATGCCCAAAATGCTATTTTTACTAAACTAGACAATAGTTTTAAGATTTATTAAACAGGTTATTGAATTTATTTGTTTTTGTAGAGTTCAAAGAAAGGTGTGTGTTGTTACAGATGTTCTGCTGCTCTTTACTCACCACAGAGTTTTAAGCAGGTCCAGCCGATCAGCGCTCCTTCAGAATAAGAGTTGAACAAACATCGGTAGCAGCCTTCATCCTGATGCGTCACCTTACTGATCACCATGGAGCAGCTCTGCAGAGACTCATACTGAAAATCCATCTTCTCCTCCAGACCTGCACTCACTCTAGAACCAAACCTCTTGGTGTAAGTGGCGAGGTTCTTCTCTCCATCAGGAAGAACTTTCTGCCACGTGACTTGGAGGACATCTTTAGTTTTAGAGAGCTGACAGCTCAGAGAGGCCTGGTCTCCCACTGCTGCCATCACAATCTGCTGGGTTTCAATCCCAGCCATCACACCTGCATGAAGGAAGGAGATCCACTGTCTGCATCTGGCTTTTATAACATACTGTATAATAGAAGTTTGTGCAACATGCTGCAAAAAATCAAGTCTGCTCCAGATAAGATGTGTAAGCTGTTTACTTTCATTTAAATATGAGCAAAATTCACAAGTTAAAACATTTTTAACAAGCTGTCCCCAGCTGGTAGGTTTTAGCAGACAGCTGTTAAAAACAAAATCTTCTGATCTTACCTTTTATAGGGATTCCCAACAAGAAAAATAAAACCGGGACCGCAGAGCTCGACATTTTGTGCGCCAGAATTTCAAATACTTGTCCGGATGTAGATTAACGGCTGCCGCGCGCCCTTAATCTACTTTCACTTTCTTTAGTTTTTGACGATATAGAAGCTACAGTACAGAGCCCCCTAGGGGACATGGGAAGAAAACACTCATTTATTGTAGTTTGAATTAAACTTACAGCTGCAACAGTAGAGAAAAAACTACGGGAGAGGATTAGAGCCACCGAAAAAAAAGTATTTAATTCTGAGATTAAAGTCAGAATTTATTTATTTATTTTTTTTGGTGGCCCTAATCCTCTTCCGTAAAAACATCTGATAAAACCTGAGAGAAATGTGTTTTAATCAGATTTAGACAGTGAGCTTTGCTGGCTGTTTACCAAAATAAAGTACTTTTATATTTTATTTCCCATTTTTAAAATTACAAGCCATTGAAATACATCAAATAAATTAAAAAGACATAAAAACAAGCAAAATTGGTTTTCACTTCAAAGCACAAAATATAACAATATGAGCTTTTTTTTTTGTTTGTAGAGAAAATACAAAATCAGTTTGCAGTTCTGTCATATTTAATATAATACAAACTAAACCAACAGAAAGAAAAAACAGAACAAATTGCAATCTGCACACGTCAACTTATACAAGCAAAGAATAAGTTTTTATGTCATTGGCTACATGTGGTATAGCTGAATATTTTTCACATCATATGCAAAACAAAAACAAAAAAACCCATCTTTGTCCAAATTAACAGATTCTGTAAGTATTCTGTTTGGGAATAAGTACTGACTCTGGGATTAATAAAGTATATTCATTCATTCGTTTGTTTAACACAGAACAGCTGAAAAAGAACATAAAAAATGTTTTTTGTTTTACATCTGTTTGAGTATGATACTTTGTTTTTCTTTGCCTGTAATTCTAAGTTCACATTGTTTTAAATGTATGTAAAAGAAAAAATACGAAAATCTTAATTTCTCTAAGAAATTTAAAGCATTTTTCTTTCTGGTTTTGCATTTCATCGGAAATCATGAAGGTGGAAAGATCCAAAATATCAAGTTTATAACTGCAGAGTTTCTTTTGAATCAACAGCAGCAAATTCGACATTTGTCTAATTCATTATGTAGATGCATACATTTCCTTCAGTAAAAAAAATTAATAAAAATACATTCTTTTCTATTTTTTGTAAAAATAAAAAAACACTTTTCAACAAGCAAATGGAGCCCCATTATTAAAAAAAGCAGGAAAACAATCGGGCAATACTTGAAAAGGTGCAGGATTGTTTTTTTGTCTAACGGCATGTTTACAAAAAATGTTTTATCGCCATCTTTGATCAAATATGGTGTAAAAACCAAAACATAGCATCATTATAAACAATACAAAATCAGAAAATATTTTATTCTCTTGCAGTTGTAAACACTGATAGTTGGAGTGTTTAATGGAACTGAGAGAAAAACTCGGTTATCGGTTCTTATCCTATTAACTTCAGGATTAGCTGCCTTATCGGTCTGATCAGATATTGCTGGGTTAACCAAACAAAAAGGTTAAAATGTAGTGTCTCTGTTGTCATGGCGATGGGTATAACCCACTGTTAAGCTTTTGTTTTTCAGGTGATCGTTGTCTGAAGTTTTTGCTCGACACTGTTAAAATGAATCACAATATGTTAGTTAGGCACTAATGATTGGACATTGAAAATTGATGTTCTTTTTAATCATATGAGCAGGAAATGTAAGGGAGGAATAGATTGATAAAATCCTTACTTCTGATTTTCTGTGGTGTCCTCTGAAGGTTTCTTCTTCCTGTGGCTGATTTAACAGTCAGTAAAGAAATGTTGAGACTTTAGTGAGGAAACAAACGCAGCAACAAAAACACTGTTTGATCAACATACCTTCTCTGAAATCTTATTTTGAGCAGGATGGCTAAACAAATCATGACTGGCATTACTGCAGCAATCAAAGGCCATTCTTTAGAGAAAAAAAAAAAACAGAGATGAAATATGTTTCGACAATAGAAAGAACTGAAAACTCCATATGGGGGAATCTCAGAATGCACTTACGGTAATATGATGGAGATTGTTTAGCCAACCCTGACAAATGAGATTGAAACATGTATAATATACCAGTCACTAAATAATAATCCAATGAGAGCCTTCCAAAGAGTTCCTCACCATCATCAGACGTCTCTGTGAGTCCAGGAACGGTGACCAGCAGCTCTCTGAGAGCAGCAGAGTCCAGTGATACTGAACATTCAACCTGTGTGTTACTGAGCGCTGAGAGCTGAGCTTTAGTGGTGACGGTACCGTTGGTGTTGGTCTCTCTGCTGGTGTTGTAGTGGGAGAAGATGAGGTTCTGATGGAGAGCAGTCAGTGTTACCATGGGAACAGGTCGACCTGTGGCTGAACAGGTCACCACAGACCCTGGAGGAGAGTCTGATCTGCTGACATCAATAAAGGGTCCATGCAGCTCTGTGGAGAGAACAGAGATCAGCATTAACATCTAGTTATAGAGATTAACTCTATGATACTTTCAGGTTCTCACCATAAACTTTTAGGCAGGTTCTTCCTATCAGAGCTCCATCAGGGTAGACATTAAACAGACACAGATAACATCCTGCATCCTGCTCTGTAACATTCATGATAACTATCGAGTTCTTCTGCAGTCCAGCTTCTGTAAACTGAACTTTATCTTTAAATCCATCATTCACTGTTTTACCAAAATACTGGCTGTAGGAACCAATATTCCTCTCTGTTTTCTCCAACACTTTCTGCCAGGTGACCTGCTGGACGTCTTTAGTTTCCAGCAGCTGACAGCTGAGAGGAGCATCTTCTCCTACTGCTGCCAACACCGTCTGCTGGGTTTGGATCAGAACTGCTAGACCTGCATGAAGGAGATCAGAAGACCTGTATCTGACTTTTATGACAAAAGTACCTTGTAAAAAGATTTAGATGTTTTACACTTTGTCACGTCACAACCACAAACTTCAATATAGAGTTGAATGTTGTAGATATGCAACAGTTGGAGCATGAATGAGCTATTCTGATAGTAAAAGTGGGCAGAAAGTTGCAGTAGTCATTAAAGGGCAAATTCTAATTTCACTTTTATTTGTAATGCAGTAGGCTGCACTTCATTGTATTGCAGGGATAATAAGGTAAAGCAGTTTCAACAGAAATGTGTGCCACACTTTTCAGATTTATACTTGTAAAAAAAATCTCTTGCATTAAATCTGCTCGAGTTTGTGTTTGGAATAGGACAAAATGCGGAGCATGAAAACCTTTACAAGTTATAACAAATACAATAAACGGTTTACTGCTAAAGATTTATCAGTTGTTTGCTTTCACTGTCTTTAATTACAAAACAGCTACATTTCAGCATAAAGCTGTGAAAGACAAATGCTCTGATCTTACCTTTATTACAGATTCCTAATAGGAAAAATAAAATATATCTGTGCTCCATATGTGCGGAAGAATTTCAAATATGAATTATAAATACGACGCGACGCTAAAGAAGTGGTGAAAGAAACTAACATAAATTAGAATTTAAATTTGATTTAAAATATGAGCGAACAGTGAAAACAATCTACGCTTAAATGTAGATCTGTTTGAATTTTCCCACACCGCCAAAAACCTACGCGCTTTTACGTCACTTCCGGTCATGACGCTTATGTCTTGTCACATGACCAAAGACACAATTTTAAAATAAATGAATAAATAAAATCCTAATATTAAGTTCACACTACACGATATTCCCCTTAAGACAACGGACACTGAGAAAAGGCGATGTTTTGGTGGATTATTATTATTTTAAATGACAGTTAAAACCTTTGACCTTTAACACTTTGTGTTTTCTGCTCCCTGGGTTTTCTCCCATTTTCTTCCAAGAGCAACATAGTTTAATCTCAGTCCCACCAAACTTTTTAAATTATCAGTAAAAACACTCTGCATTTATTGTTGATGGTTGAGTTTGGTTTCCTGTAGATCTATTACATGAATTAAAACATGACTAGAGATGTAAACCCGGTTTGCTCCATTTTCTCCACTGTGGATAATATCAAAGATGCAGAACCAGAAAGGTGGTACAGACCATAACACACAGGCTGATGTCAAATCAAACAGTCCATTTTAATAATCTTACAGGAAAACAGAAAACAACACAATATCTTGTAAAACAAAAAGAAACACATCATGACTTCAAGTTTAGTGTGAAATACATTCAGAAACCCATAAAGGTTATCAATAAAAAGGCTTCTTAATGTTGTATTTATTAATTTTTTCCCCAAAAAAGTTTTTTTTTGAAAACTTATTGCAGTTAGTAGTAACTGCAATAAGTTTTACCTAGTGATCAAATAACAGAGATTTTCTTAATAAGATGTAAAACGAATTATTCTTGATTAAAAAAGATGTATAAAAACAGTAAAAAAGTATAAAACCGTACAAAGCACAATTTCTTAAAAAATAAATAAATACGACACTAAAATCTAGACAATCAGACTAGTACTTGTAAATGCTGATGGAGTATCTAGTCGATGGTCAAGACCTTGGTAACGGGCTTTGATCCATCTAACTTTAGGTTTAGCTGCCTTATCAGTTTGATCAGGTATTGATTAGTTACTGTTGGCTTCAAAAACGTACTTTGACACACGTACCTTGTGTGTATTATTTCTGATATGAACTGTATTTTTATAATAACGTCAGGTAACAATTATTTGATCGCACCATATGTTTGGAAAATACATAACACTTCCCCAAAAAACCCCTTTTCATGTTATTGTGATGGATTGGACTCGCTGTTTTGTCTCTGCTTCTCAGGTGTTCGTAGTCTGACGTCTTTGCTCGACACAGGTGAGTTGTCCGAACTTAAAAACAAAATGAACATGTTGGTAAGAAATGAATCTGCCTATAGCGTTCAGGAAATAGAGAGTAAACATCACATTAAAAGGGAATGTAAAAAATGAGATAAATCTCCATCTGTGTAACTGAGGAACAAATAAATAAAATTCTTACTTCTGATTGTCTGTGGCGTTCTCTGAAGGTTTCATATTCCTGGGAATGATTTTAGTCAGTAAATCAAATCAAATCTGAGACATTAATGATGTGAAACTCAACAACAAAAACATAGTTTAATTGAAGTACCTGTTCTGAGATATTCTTGTGAATAGTAAAACACAAATACAGATCAGGATCACCAGGAATACAACAAGCAGAGGCCATCCTTTAGGAAGAAGATGAAATGTGTTTCAACAACAGAACAAAGCGAAAAATCAACATGTGAGAATCTGAACATGAACTTACTGAAACCTCTGCAACCTGACTCTGATTGTTTATTCAAACCTGGTAAAAGAGATTCAAACATTTACAATCACAAAGTGATCTGCAGTTTATACACAAAGGTAATCACACCCATGGAGGTCCCCCTCCCACACACACAAACACACACCCACACACCACCTTACTCCTATTGTTTTCCACATTTTGCTGCATTAAAAATCCAAACTTTAGTGTATTTTAGATACATTTTATGTGACCAGACCAATGATGTGCAGATGTGAAGTGGAAGGAGAACAATATATACATTTCAATTTCAATCTGAGAAGTGAAGTTTATTCATCTATTTCCTAAATTCATACCAAGAAGCCATTTCTTTTTGCAGATCAAAAATTAATTAGATTGTTAATTTGATTTTCTGGACATTAACCTTCCAGCAGCACACCTTCATCCAATCTGATTGAAATGGAGCAATTTGATGAAGAAAAGTCATGCAAATATTCTGGTCTCTAACCATGCAATGTTGGTAGAGACATTAGTAACATAAAAATGCAAACTGGAAGGAATTCTACCAAATATTGACACAAGATACTAAAAACAAATGCACATCACTTCTTTCAGGTTTTTATTTGCTTGAAATATGGTCTCTTCACAATTATGCTCCCATTGGTTGGTCAATACAAAAGTGTGTGGTTGCACTGTGACAAAATTGAAAAGACTGATGGATGTGAATAAATCTGTGAGGTACTGAACCTCTAAGAGTTCCTCACCATCATCAGACGTCTCTGTGAGTCCAGGAACGGTGACCAGCAGCTCTCTGGGAGCAGCAGAGTCCACTGACACTGAACATTCAACCTGTGTGTTACTGAGAGCTGAGAGCAGAGCTGTAGTGGTGACGGTGATGGTACCGTTGGTGTTGGTCACTCTGCTGGTGTTGTAGTCGGAGAAGCTGAGGTTCTGATGGAGAACAGTTAGTGTTACCATGGGAACAGGTCGACCTGTGGCTAAACAGGTCACCACCGACTCTGGAGGAGAGTTTAATCTGCTGATATTAATGAAGGGTCCATGTAGCTCTGTGGAGAGAACAGACATCATGGTCGACATTAAGTTATAGAAATTAACCTTGTAATCCTCTACATCTCATCTCATCAACACATTTAATCTTCTTCCTACCTCTACCTGAACTGGAGCCACAAATGTCGTATCAGTTGAAAAGGAGGCCTAACAAAGACCCAGATAGAGTATCGGTAAGGCATTATTATGCATTTTTTTTAGAGACATGACTTCAAGATCAGTCATACCCGATTTCACTGTCTCTCTACTGGACTTTCTGACTATATGAGCAGACAAAGATCTAAAAGAACAGCTGCAAAAGCAAAGGAGGTGGATCAGCGGTGCTTATGAACAACATATAGTGTCGTCCAGGACATGTTGCTGTCAAGTGTCGCTTCTGGAACCCATGTTAGCAGTAAGTTTCACCAGAGTCATTTTGACAACTGCTTACATTCCACCCTCAGCTGTTACTGACGATGCGTAATTTCATCAGTTCAGTTGTCACTAAGCTAGATGTGACACCCCAATGCATTTGTGGCATTTGAGAACTTGAGTCACGCCTCAATATCTGCTGCAGTTACATTTCAACAGTTTGACAGCTGCTCTACCAGAGAAAACAAGACGTTGGATTTTCGTTTTTATGTAAATGTCAAAGATGCACACATTTTCAAAGCAAGACCTTCTCTTGACAAATCAAATAATATTAGAGATGTGAGGTCAGGGATGAAGAAGATCACAAGTTTCAAGCCAAAGGAGAATTTGACAGATGAAAGTCTGAATAGACCAAATGAGCTGAACTCATTTTTCGAAAGATTCAATTCAGGAACAAGCTCATCATCATCATCCTCTCCTGTCCCCAGCAAAACAGACATCCTTCCCTCCTTTCGTTTGACAGCTTTCCTGTCCTTCAAGAAGTGGAGGTGGTTCGGGATTATAAATACCTCGGTGTTTGCTTGGACAACAAACTGGACTGGAGTTGGAACAGTAAAGCTACAAGAAGCGACAGAGTGGACTTCACTTCTTAAGGAAGCTTAGATCCTTCAGTGTTTGCAGAGAGATGCTGCGTATCTTCTATTAGTTTGTTGTTGAGAGCATCATCTTCTGCTGTCATATATTGGGACAGCAGCATCAGGGTCAAGCACCCAAGAAGGCTCAACAGCCTGATGAAGAAGGCCGGTTCTATTCTGGGGATGACTGTGTTACACACTGTTCATTGTGTAACAGTGTCTCAATTCACTGTTACACAATGAAACAGTGTCTCCAGTCACAGGGTTTTCTAGTACTGCTGAAATGCAGATTGTCACGTGAAACCCTTTCTGCTCAGTCATGAGAATCTCTTTATAGAAGACTGAATAACATGAGTTACAACATTGAATTTACCTTTGGCATTAATAAAGTATTTTTAAATTTATACTTTCAGGTTCTCACCATAAACTTTCAGGCAGGTTCCAGCTATCAGAGCTCCATCAGGGTAGGTGTTGAACAGACACAGATAACATCCTGCATCCTGCTCTGTAACATTCTTGATAACTATTGAGTTCTTCTGCAATCCAGCTTCTGTAAACTGAACTTTATCTTTAAATCCATCATTCACTGTTTTACCAAAATACTGGCTGTATGAACCAATATTCCTCTCTGTTTTCTCCAACACTTTCTGCCAGGTGACCTGCTGGACGTCTTTAGTTTCCAGCAGCTGACAGCTGAGAGGAGCATCTTCTCCTACTGCTGCCAACACCGTCTGCTGGGTTTGGATCAGAACTGCTAGACCTGCATGACATAATCAAAGAAAATGGATCAGGATATCTTTATTTAAATCATGTATCATTCCATAACAGAGCTTTGATTTACTCTCTCTGTATGTTCTTAGGATGGAAAATCACAAGGATTGAGAAACAACCAAGTTTGTTGCTACTTTATATTAAGAAGGAAACCAAATCTGGTTCACTTCTTCTTTTTTCTCTGGTAGCCCCAAGTAAAACTTGAAGATGTGAAAACCCTCAATGAGCTCTTAGTTTCTCAAGATACAGATGTATCTTGAGATACAGATGGCCCGCAAATAGATTTGTAATAATCTATTTACATATCCTGGTTGTGAGGACATAATAAAATGATCCGGTTCTCAAATGTACAGTGTCAGACCACATTGCCCCAATGTCATTCATTAACCAGTGATGGAAAAGTTACACCCTAAAAGAAGTGAACTATTGCTGCTTCCATTGGATTTTTAGCAGTGAAATTGCAGCTTGATGGTGTTGATCAAATGTGTCTATAAAATAATTATAATTTTGAGAGAGCACTTTTATAAAAACAGTAATTTGGGATATTTTTGTCTGCAGCAGTTTAAACACAAACTGGTCGCAATACTATGGTGGAAACTGAAGGACAGATCTGCCTGAACAAGCCTGGAGAGATCAATGGACCAAAGCCTTGTTATTAAAAACTAACATTCCTCAAGACCTATCATTTAACAAACAAGAAGTCAGAACTGAGTAGCTGCAGCTTAATGTGGTTCTAGAAGCTGTAAAATATATTTTTACTCATCTTTTTAATGCATTACAGCGGGAAATCTGTTGTGTTTTTCTACAGATAACATTTGATTTAAATACATATTGTTCTCAATAATGCGTAAGACCAGACATTAAAAACCAACATCACATTCAGGTCTTTTTGGCAACAATTACAACAACGTAACCTGAAGAGAAGCAGGCTCTACAGACAGCTGCAAGATGTTATCAGTGTAAGTTAGTGTTAAGATATCACAACACAATGCTGTCTTGTTTTCTCACAGTTAATTTTGTTGAAGTTAAGCAACGTCTGACTTATGTCCTTCTTTGTTCCTTATGAAGCAATTCTGTTGCTCAACAACTCTGCTGACTGTAAAAACCTTAAGGCAACATCATCCCTAAGATGTTAATAAGTGAGCCACATTAAAAATGAAGGCATGTTCTTTTCAGAGGCTTAGAGCAATAAATGTTACGATACATAAATGTTCTCAAGGTCTGAGTCCTAAAACCAGAGTCTAAGTCAAGTCTGAGTCTTTTATTTTGTGTGACTGAAGTCAAATGCAGCTTTTTATTTTTCTGTTGGGACATCTATTGTGATTAAAACAAGTATTTCAGGATCTATTGTTAATGTAGACATCCCAGTTCCTCCTGTCTGGTTTGACAGTTAACGTCTTTTCACCACTATAGCTCAGTTAAATACAGACACACCTAACTTCTAGCTAGTCTTTAATTAGAAGCTGAACAGTCTGGATGTGGCGTTCCCTGTTGTATGTTCCACTGCAGTAAATGTTATTAAAACACTGTTTTTCTCAACATCTTCTCAACCTAACTTTTATCTGCAAAAAGTCAACTAAACCAAGCATCATTATTATTCAATAATAAAAAACGGAAGTAGTCAGAGAGAGAGAGAGAAAAAATATCAAACTAAGGTACAAGAAACAAGTTCCCAAATCAAAGATGATTTTTTTTTTGTAAATATTAAACATTTGAAACTAAGACCCACAGTTAGTTACTGTAATATTTCACCCAACATGTAGCCTGCAGATGTACTTTATAGATTTACTGCCCCCCATAAACTACAGATGGGAATTGAAGCCAGACGTTACATGAAATATTATTCAACAAGTAAAAAGTCTGCAGCAGTAAAACTATTAGAATAACATTTATTTAAGAACTTAATTTCATTGTAGGATAAACATGAATACTTCCCCCTCATTTTCATGACCATAGTAAAAAAAGATGTTAGAAGCAGCAGTGTTGGCACCGTGCCACCTTTGTTAGAACTGAACTGAACTGTTTCACTAGTTACACTAAGAACGTTCAAATCATCAGATCTCAGAGTTAATTCAGATCGGAGCGCATTCATTTATGAACAAATGAATGAATGAATGAATAACAAATAGGCATGCTTTCATCATAGGAATAAGTTAGAAAACAAACAAAACAAAAAAAGTCACTTCGTGGACAAATAGTTTGAGCAGTGTTTGTTCTCACCTCTCTGAAATGATCCTCCGAGGGTAAAAAGACACAAAATGAGACACATGCTCTCCATGAGGCATCGTGGTTACCACACTGAAGGAGGTGTTATGCCGAGAAACGCAAGCCTGCCGAGAACAGCATTGCCAATTGGCGGGAGCGCGCATCGCAAACTGTCGCATATTGATGAGAAAACCTTCATCAATATGCGAGAAGGTTTTCTCACCATTCGGTCATATTTCAGCTGACTGAAATATAACCTAAGAGGAAACTTTTAAAGATATTCGTAACATTATCACGATTCTTAACCATATAAGCCCTAAAACGGTGGGTTTTATTTCGCAGATTAATTGAAATAAATATGGTTTTTACACCTTTATTGAGACACGAGTCGAAAGTTTTTCAGTGTCTGATGAAAATGTTCTCCACAGATGGTTTGAATTTCCCCGATTTTTCTTTTAACACCATAATAGCTTAAAGTATTACAAAACAGAATGTAGAACATTTGATATAATCCTTAAATGTCTAGTCTATTAATGTGGGGGGGGGGGGGGGGGGGGGGCTTTTTTTTTTTTTGGGGGGGCAAATTTTGCCCCCCCTTTTTTTTTTTAAAAAAACACATAAGGAATTTTAAATTTTTGGAAAAAATTTTTTTACA